>PNEQ01036416.1:0-12727 GCA_003012365.1 Medauroidea extradentata | reverse complement strand
TATATAAACTGGCAGGAAATAGGAATTAATCAGGGCTTTTTTGAGTGTTCACTTTATTCCGAATCACCTATACCATCGTAGCGAACTGGGTGTAATTCCTGGATAGCCTCACAGGCAGATTTTCTGCATGTGGGAATTCTGACTTATGCGTGAAGAATTTTGAGGGGGGGATCCTTTCTTGTGCCTGTGTTTTCCGTTCCAGTAACGCTCCATGCTCACATTATTCACCTTAATGAAGGTGAGTCTAAGGGTATCACGGTCCTTTAACAATGAGGTATTAAGAGCTGATGAGGATGACATGAGGTGAAGGACAACACAACAAACACGCCCGGGCCCAGATGCGAACCGGAGACCCCTCGCAACGCAAACCGGCGCTTACCGACGATGCTACGAGGGCTGGCTCCTTCATCGGCTTGCAACACGTCGCTGTCAAGAGCTGCACAAATAGCTGCATTACATTCCTTTCCTTTCTTTCCGACCAAGACCTTGCATTATTTCTCGACAAAAAAAAAGTGTTCGTTGAGGTGTCATATGATCTGCTGCAAGACATGTTGGTGATTGTACACAACTGTACATCCTATATGTACCACATATTAACAAATAGTCTGTATGCAATGATGTGGTATTGTTAGTAAAATTCAGACATCTTCCTGTCAAATGTGTTTTTAAACGTGATGTCACTAACCACCTATGGTTTGTACAAACTTCGTTCCACATGGACCATTTCTTTTTCCACTCTCTGTAAATGCTTAGCTCGGAGTAGAGTGCAGCCAAATTGTCTTTAAAGAATTAATAACTTTCAGATGGTTGCGAATCGAACCATACAAGTTTGGTTTATTTGGTAGGTCTTGGGCCCCTCTATCACCCGCCTCTGTACTGACGTCTGCTCCCGGAACATATTTCGTTCATCTTAGGTTCATATTTTAAAAACGGTGGCAATGTTTCTATTTTTAGTGTAGTATGACATACCGAAGGATATTCTTTTTAATCTCATCAAACATGGTAAACACATACTACTTAGTAACCTGTTTTGACATTCGTATGTTTCGTTCGTCCTGTATTCATATTTTCATAATGGCTGCCGTGTTTATATTTTTAACATAGAATGACGTATTTGAGTAAATATTTTTCCTAATTTCAGTAATTACACATATACTCTTTAGTGCTGTTTAGACTTTTGTGTGTATCGTTCATCATAGATTTATGTTTACAAAATGACGGCCGTTTTCATATTTTAGCATTACTTAATATATTTGAGGATATATTTTTCGAATTTCATAAAAAATTGTTACAAATGTACTGCTGACTTGAATTTCATGTATTTTGTTCATCCTATGTTCATATTTTCATAATGGCGGCGGTTTTTATATCTTAAGCATAATGTTATATACTCGAGCTAATATTTGTGGAATTTCATCGAACTATTTACACATAAAGTTGTTAGGAATTTGACATGACTTTTATTAATTTTATTCATGCTGTTTCAATAGTTACAGTATGATGGAATTGGACATTTTAATCACATTATATTTCTAAATTAATTATTAATCATAGTCTCATAAAACTCGGTACGGATGTAGTACGTAATACACCGTCTGCAGTTTTATGTATTTATTTCTTGCCGTATTCAGTTTTTAAGAACTGATGACTATCAAATGTTTATGGCATGAAATATATATGGACCATTTTCCAAAGGGTTTTTCGGATTTGGTACTCATTTAGTTCTAAGCAAATTAACGCTAATTTAAAGTTGTTCGTTTATGTTGTGTTTAGTGACATATTTCCCCAAGTTTGGAAGGTTTTACGACGTAAGTAAGAACTACAGGACCGACAGAAAGCCAATTTAATATGTATTCACTTTACTATTCAAATTTGATTTGACTAGTTTCTATTTTTGTGGTTCTACCATGTCATAAGTAGAGACATGCAAAATTCGCGTTATTTTCTGACAGCTGACTAGACTCCAAGTGACTATAGACTTGTTCGACGTCTCCCGTTGGCCGATATTGTCGTGACTTACCGCGGAGAATGCTTACACGGTAGAGAGGTCAGTCTCTGTAAAGACGTAACACACGTAAATGACAACACATGAATTTCGTGGCCAATTGAATAGCAGATTATGCTCTGGTATGTATAGGAAAGTGAAGTTTAGCCGCTACCAAATGATAACGCGAATTTCGCATGTCTGTAATTATAAGGTAGCACGATAGCAATTTAATATTTTGATATTTAATATTTTAGTACGTATAAAAACTATTTATCATTTGTGTTAATTTACACGACGTTGGGGAAAGTAACCTTATTAATGCAGGTAACTTTTTGTATTCTGGTAAATTCGATGAAATTTTATTGTCGGAACTGAAATAAAACTTTAGCCAAATAATCGTAATTTTTCCCGTGTTCTTGCAAAATATTTAAAATATTTAACGTGTGTCAGTTACACCTAAAGCAAACCTAAATATTAAAGTTTTGTTGGGTTATATTTATTCCAGAAATAGCAAAGTATTCTTTTGTCAACAATAGGTAAATTCTCAAATTGAATACAATTGTTTGTGTCAATAAGGCCGATTTTTACTTTATGTCCTCTTTGATACTTTACACGACAAAACACTAAGAGAAACGAGTGTTTAACCTCGCCATTTTAACTCAGTCTCTCTTTTTTTTTCCTAGACAGTAACACGGGAATTCTTATCAATTCTTAACTGTTGAAAGAGAAGTTTGCACTGGTCAAGTAATAACTCTTTTTTGTCAATTCTATACAAAACTAAGTGACTATAAAAAGGTTCCGACACTAGCCAGGCTATTTCCATGACAGAGGCAAGGCGTTTCATTTCAAAAAGTAAGTTCCATATTTAAATTTCCAGTTAGAGTATGTTTGGAAGGCTGATATTTATGTTAGCGCAAAGTAAAGATAGAAAGTTGAGCAAGTCGTCATTTACTCTACTGTTATGAACCACAGCGAAATCATACCTTCGTTACAAGAATTAGTCATAATAATGTAGAGAAACTAAATACAAATAGTGAGTAAGTTCTTGAATGGATATGTACGGGAATTGTCATTCCTAATTGAAGAATTGAGAAACATTATATATACTTTAGCCAAGTTTTAAACTAGTTTATTTAATTGGTACACCATAAAATGTTTATTTCGAACGATTATATTATTTAAAGTAAATATAAAAAAAGCAAATTTAGTTTGAAATCTGTTGTTGATAAAATTTCCAAGCACTCTCTTCTTCCTGTATAATGAGTTTGCGTGATATATATTATTTTTATACTAGATTTAAGTAGGCTTATGAAATTTCTCACATATTGAATCACATAAATTTTGAGAAATAAAATACATATCAAAAATTATAAATAAAGCAAAACCACTTACTCACTGTAATATATTTGGTTACGCTGTCAAAAATGAGCTCAAGCAGCACCACATTACTATAGAGCGGTGATTACCAAAGGTTATTAAGTAATGTTGACACTTGGAATGTTTTCAATTCTTCTCCTGTATAAATGTGAATTTAGGTGAAGAGGGAGGCGTTGGGAAATCTTGTTTCTGGGAAAGTTACTTACATATGCGGTTAAATACTGCACCATCATAGTCATTTGAGATTTGGCATGACGAGAAAAACGTAAAGTTAACAACCGGAAGACCACGATAAAAATAATTTTACTATGAAGTTAGATACATATTAATATTATTTTGATATTCTTATTAAATTGTCTCATACATTATTTTCTTTGAAAAATTATACGTGTTATGTTAATCAAAATTACGAACTTAGTTGACTAAAACTTTGAAAAAAGAAATCTGAGTGACGTCAGCACAAAATACGCGGAAGTTGCCATCAAAAACGACCGCCACTTATGAACGTCAGCGCCTTTATTTTATCTCATTCTCTAGTAACAGACGTCACAGAGAGTTGACACCTCCTGACAGCTTCCGACGCCCTCACAACTGGCTACTTTCTGATAAACTACTAACATTCGCTTCACCGACATAAAACTAACAGGGTCACTCAAGAATCTTTATCTTAATAGGTCTACGTAGTCAGAGATGTATGTTAAGATTAGTAGAAGCTACTGACGTTACTACGTATTACTACGGACCAACTGTCACCAGTCAAGTAACGCAAGCGAAATGAGGTTTTCAAATACAATGTGCGACATAAAACTAATGAGTGTATCAATACTAAAAACCAAATATATATATAAAGTCATTTCAGAAAATATCATTAAAACGTACCCTACAAATCAACTTAAGGTCACTTTTTAACGATTATTTAGATTCAGAGTTATAAGGTTTTGGTGAACACCTTATGGCGGCAAACTCGAGCAAGTTTTAATCCGTCGCTAGCAATCATGCTTGAATAATGCGTCCCTCGGGCATATTGTTTGCTCACAAAGTTCGTAAAGTCTCCTAAAATAATTGTTTTTGTAATTGTCGTCGAACAGCCTGTGAACTTCATTCGACGTTGTTAGAAGTAGGTACTATTTATCACACATCTTAAATAGTACGATAAAATTGTCTTTAGGTCCGCAGGCACAGTTTTCTACTTGCACAAAAAATTAGAAACTGTCATCTCCCCTAATAGTGTTACTTTGGTCATCTATGCTGTTGCTGGAGTCTTGCGTAATTTTTTTTAAACAGGTCTAGTTTTCTTAGTTGTTAAAGGACATTCATTAAGACTTATACATACAAAATTTTACGAACCATATGATATTTACCATTTTATTTTCAAAAGAACTTAGAGTAATTTTATAATATTTTTACTGGTAGTTCTCAATAAGTAATGCCTTGAAACAAAATTTCCTCTCCCAATGCATTAGTAATGAAACTAGATGCAATTTAACTTTTGTCAGTTTCCTGTTATACAAAAACAAACAGCTTAGTGACTTTAATTTTTACTAAACTTATTTTCCGCTAAGAGTCTCCTCACCGGATAACGTCAGTAAGGGGTTATCATTGTTACTTTGCATTCTAACTGTGATAATGATAGGATTGAAATCTACAGATGAATCTTCAGGTATTTACATGTCACAGTATGAATTTTAACATTGTGCTATAATTTCTGTGCGCACCTGTGTTTCAATAGCACATTACACTTGTAGCGACCACCGCATTTAGTAATCACAGCTGAATCATTTCATGACTAGATATGACTCGTGTTGGAAACAAGTATCTTATAATTGTTTGTCATAGTCTTCTATTGCGGAAAATAAGGGCTATTTATTCACTTAAAAAAATTATTATTGTTCGTATTGGTAACACGGAGAAATAAAACAGAAGAATTTTTGCTGGCTTTTATATACTGTATGTAACAAAATATAATGTTTTGGTCATCGTAAAAAAAAATTCGTTTCTTTTTTATTATTTTTATTATTTCTAGCACAAAAAATTATAACAATGAATTATGGAAGGAGACATAATCGGGTAGATTGTGTCTGGACCTCCAACAACGTATATAGACAGTTTTTAAGTACAATTCATTACATTCATACAGTTCATTAAGACATAACTACTATTTCACAACACAAACTACATTTAGAACAACGACACACTTGTAGTAATTTTTTTTTGTTTGAATTTAAATAAGATCAGAGGGTTCATTAAGCCTACCTTATTTTATGAAGCACGTCATTAACTTTGTTGAATGTCATATATTATCTTTATTTTAGGCGTCACTTGTCTAGCATTATGCAGAGGTACATTCAATTACTTATAATTTGTCAGCTAATCGTAACTATTCATTTGCCAAAATTTTTCACAAACTGAAAGAATGAAGCAATTGGAAATAAATAGTTACGCAATACAGGAACGCATAAAACTGAAACACGCTGAAAACTTGCTGATAATAATAGGAGAGTCAAACTAAAAATTGTATTTTTGGATGAACATGTTTATTTTATTTGGTTTGTAGCTGAAAAATGTAGTATAAGAGAGAACACCTTGGCTACTTACAACATATAGCAAATGTAAGCCACTTGTGATATATTTGCTTATTTAAAGTTGCACTGCTTGAATGCCAACTCTTTAGCCACAACAGCCCTTTTCCTTGTAGGAAAACACTAGTCCGAATAACGATAATTTTTACAGTGAAATAATTTTGCCATCCAATAATATTACTATTGTTTAGATAAGTACAATCTGCTTTTTGCAGCCATGTAATACAGTATTTACCTCCTTGCTTGGCTGCAAACTAATATAGGCTATAGAGATGATGGTAAACTTGGCAGTTTGCTGGGTTTCAACGAACGTTCAGCTGAAGAAAATATTACTAGCTTTCGCATGTACGTGTAGCTGTCGCTCTATTTGACTAAGCCAATAACAATCCCGATACAGTAATATGTGGTGCCTATCATTGGTCTGCAGACAGCTACGTTGTGTCAGACGTATATCACCGATTAATGCATGTCACAAGAAACTGCAGTGTTTACAAGGGTATGCTCGCACAACAAAAGTTCACGATATGCCATAATCTCTAGTAAGTATGTTAAATGATGCAAGCGTGGCACTCAACATGAGATAACAACAGTGCTTGTGAAACTGCAGATAAACGTATCTCTCAGAAGACACCCGGAGTGCCTCTCACAATTGCCTCGAGGTACCGCAGTAACGCCTTGGCCCCGACTACACTGATGGGCTGCGCTCTTGCTAACTCCGACCAATTAATAAGGGAAAGTTAGATTAGTAAACTCTCAGCTCGCCAAGTTACGTCCACGCGACGAAGCGAAGTAGCGCACTTGCCACACCAGCGCATAGCACATTATTCACCAACTTCCTGCTGATCTATTATCTCTCCTTTGTTGTACTGCGTGATTACCACCTAAGGTGGGGTCCCCAGGCCTAGTTGCAATTACTGGTTTTTACTGTCTGGGTATTTAGAAACACGCATAAATTGTATCACTATCACGCTCTAGTAAATTACAGTGCCTTTCTATACACTCGTAACTCCGTATCATCTGACAAATAAAAATGACGCAATAAGTCACATATTACTTATTACTTTTAATGGGTCTCCCTACCCGAGCTTCAATTGCGTTCCAGCGAGTTACGTCTATTCTTTTCTTGACGAAACTGTTTGACGCGTATTATATTCGTATATGTATAAAAACACATGTATAAAACTGTACCGCTATAGTTATAAGACTTCGGCAAGTTTATTATAAGCATCATTTACTGGTCCCTCAAAATGGTCAAAAATAGATTTTCCGGACTGCGCATCTGTAAAAATAACAACCGGATTCTAAAAACACAAGCATAGAAACAAGTGTTCAACTTTGAACTGTTCTGCCCACAAATAAAATAATGCGGTCCCCGCTTTAAGTCGCATAGGAGAAGGGATAATAGTGAAGCACTGCACGCCAGCTGAGTGGCTTGCGCGGAAAGATGATAATAAGGACGTAAACAATTTGCGTTTACTTTGCGCACAAGCTAGAATTCCAGCACGTATAAGTTCGTGTCACTTTTACAATTGGCCCTTGACTTATCTGACACTTTATTGAGGTCTCTTGGCCAATAATAATAATATACATTAACGTTCCCCATACCACTGTGTCAGCCAGCAGCTACTGATATGAACAGCTGTTGTCTGCATGTGAACACGTATATTCTTGGAGGCTAGCCTACAGTTCAGTGAACCTGCGAATTTTTCTGCTCTCTAGTTATAATGCATTACATACGGCGGTGAAGGACACTTTTACCGCTCCTGCCTCACACACAAACACTGTCTGTATAGGGAGGCCGCTTAACTGTAGTCTTTCAATGTCATAGTCATCTCATCAGGTATGTAAAAATATGCAACTTGAACCAGTGACATTTGTATAATTGAATGGCTATATTAAAACTTAGTAACTTGAATAAAAATATTGTAATGATCAGTTAAGGTCCCACCTTAACAGCGCTAATCACTATTACACTTACTATTTTATTTTTGTACAAGACTTTCTTTAGTAATTATTAGTTGAGCAGTTTCTTGGTACGTGATTCTATTTTCCTTAAATAACCTTTACATAACATCGTGACAAATAACAAAACCCAAACGTTTGTTTGATGAAACAATTCACACTTAATTGCGATGTCGTGGGTTCCTTTTTAAAAATTATAAATTGCTCAATAAAACATATGTGGAAGTAAATAATTTCGAAATCTGCGAATATGTTTTTATGTTCAGTAACTATTTTTAAATTCAAAATATATCCCAAAGT
Organism: Medauroidea extradentata; assembly: GCA_003012365.1. Taxonomy (NCBI): domain Eukaryota; kingdom Metazoa; phylum Arthropoda; class Insecta; order Phasmatodea; family Phasmatidae; genus Medauroidea; species Medauroidea extradentata. The sequence continues at coordinate 4,522 of PNEQ01036416.1, read as the reverse complement.
ATATTATATCAAGGAAAATTATTTCGTTTCAGAAAATCTGTTAGTTTTCGTAACTGATACGTCTCCGTTACATACTGCTACGGTTTCACAACGCTGCGACATCGGCGGCGTGTGGGAAGGTGGTCAGCGGGTGTCGGCTGACAACCAGCACAACCAGGCGGATTGCAGCAACCAAAGTAGACCAGGAAGAAGATGACTTGAGGAGTTAGGTGATCTTAGCATCTTACCCAAACCCTTTGCAAAACACATTCACCAATGGCACGTGATCGCATGAGCAACAACCAATGAAAAACAGCCCATGCTATAACTGTAATGAAACGTTATTTTTTTTTTAATTGGTAGTTTTGAAATAAGAATAAATGAGTAAATCTACCAGGCAGAATACTAACTGTACATTGCAACGAATTACCTATACTTATTACTGGCGTGAAATTCATACACTTATATTTTGCCTTATGGATTTGTGTAAAGCCATTTTCAGTCTACTCAAGACAGCGAATCCTCTATGAACTAGTAATGATGTCGTAGTAAATCTCCATGAGACTGGGCGAAGCTGCAAATGTCGTGTGATGCCGGTACATCGCGGTAGTTTGAACACACGTGGTGTGAGAACTACAGGAACTGTCGTACTCCTAGCAGGACTTCGTGGCTGTGAAAGTATCCTTTGTGCAGGACTCAGCCAGGACTCTGGCCTGCTCTGTTTGCAGTGCGCGCTCTGCTGCAAACACACACACACACACGAGACTCTGCCACTGGCGGCTCAGTCCTAGGGCTGACTCAACTGTTACACTGCGGAAGTTGGTGTATTTCCGAGTTTAGCATACAGCTGGCATGTTTACATTACGACCTTCACTATCACCAGGTGAAACTACTCAGTTATACGATCATTCCAACTAGATACAATAATTATTTTTAATACTTTCACTTAGAAAATACGCTGTGTAATTTTATTTTCAGTTGCAAAATCGTACTTATTACCGCATCTTGAACATCAATCCGTGGTGTGAGGTAAGAAAACACGGATTGTAATCGTTGTATCGAGTTTATCAGATTGTGTTACCTTGTGTAGTGACCAGTAACAGATATGATTCTTTTCTTGTGCCTCTAAGAGGCTTCTAAGTCATTTGTGTTTTTGTGCGTACAATGTTGGGAACACGAATATTAATAGATGACATGTAATTCCCTGCATCGAATAATCACCTTAATTTCGTCTTGAGAAGCAAGTATTCTTATAATTAATCTTTTTAAAAAATTAGACGTTTAGGGCAAAGTTAGTATTTTGAAATGTTTTTGTCCTATGCCATTTCACTCCATTTCATAATACTGTCAATTGCTTAAACAAAACCTAAGTAACGCAATCGTTTACAAAATGTATTTTATTTACTTAATATACGAATAATAATTATAGACCTTGTAACAATAATATAAGATCGCAAATTAGTATAGAATATAAATCTATATGTTTGGTTAATACTCAGAGATATAAATTAACTCTACAAGACATCTTCAAATATTTTTACTTATTGACGATAAAGTTTATTAAAAAGTAATGTAACCGTTAGCTTACAGATATTTTACAAATCCTTGGAAAACTGAAATAAGAATGATTGCCATGGAACAAAATCCCTGTTCTGCCAAATAAAAGTCCACAGTTCTATCACTGCGCTATTTTCGTTTGGTCGAAAACTGTCACTTACACTAGTTTCTCAGCAAAGAATGTTTTTAATTACATACAGTCAAGCAAGCTTCTGAGCGAAGAATTCCTCAAATAGTAAATTATTATTTGACCTCTCCGTACAGTTTCACAAGTTTTAGACCTACACATTGTAACATCGTACTTCGTGTTAACATTGCAAGAAACGAAAAAGTAGCAATGTCCGTTATGAGTTACCATTTTTAGCATGGCGTACGTTAAATTTAGCGTGCATCTGTGTCTCTCTAATGGTCTATTTGACTTGTTCCGTAAACATGACCTTTTCTGTACTTTCATTTGGAATTAACTAAACGTACACGCATAACGACAAACACTTACAAGCAAGGCAGCTTGCAAGGATATTTCGACATTTAGTAATTAATGTCCTCGTTTGCCTTATCAGCTTATGTCATCCGCTCGTGCGGCGAGGAGACAGAACTGTCGACATTTCGAGCCCAACCTCCGCAAAACATCACATTACTCATAACCGAGTTAGTAAACCAATCTGTCTCTTGTCATATGGAGTACACATAAAGGTACCATGGTATTAAAACTATGGGTGCATTTATAATTTTGTATCTACAGTATTGTTATTGTATGTCCTTCAAAAATGTACTAAAATAATTTGATGCAGTACAGCGTAAACAGATAAGATATTATGCGAAGAAACAATACTACATAGGATGTTATGCACAGTATTTATGTTGGCGGTAGACGCAGTCGTACAAGAATTATAGAAACAAAAATCGTAGATAAAAATGAAATATTTTTTTTGTAAACTTCTCCACTCAATTAGGCTATATAATTATTATGTTTATTATGTAGTTGGCGTTCCCTGATTGCATGCAACATTTATGCTGTGAGGTTAAACTTTCATTTGATACCATTGAATAAAGCAGGATTTCGTGTTTAGCAAAAAAGAATCTCTATAGTTGCAACACTGTAAGACCTGCAATTTTCACGTAATCTTAAACGAAGGATACAGTGATAGCAAAGCCGTGCTTTATCATGTAGGCTTGAAAATGTGAATTTCTTATTTTCAAGATAATATTTGTTTCCACTAAGGTAAAATCGCTAATGCACTCTTAATTTTTGTGCTCAGTATAACAATGATTAGATCTTATTCGTATCTATTAAATCACCTAGAACTCACCGTGTTTCGACGGATATAAAACCACCGGTCAGTATTAATTAGAGGTTTGATTTGTATATCATTAATAATAAGTTAGTACGATATGCCAGATCTAATTTTTATTTGTTTAGTATGTCATTCATAGATTGCCTTCAGATACATGGATGGGCAATGGATTGGCATCATTAATACAGCACACAAAACAGACAGGGACAATACAGCAACTGTCTTCTAGTATTATCTGTCTGAAAGACTCATACTTCTAGCATATCTGCGCAGTATGGACTCAGTGAGATATTCACTGATAATACATTCGAGGTGTGCTCAATTGCAGTTAAGTCTGGAGAGTTAATTGACTGCGGCAGACGCTTGAAACTAACATGGTCTAGAATGCCGTCCACAAACCCAGTTCTGTTATTGGTGAACGAATCACCCCTGGTTAGTTTGGTCTTATCTAGTTATTAATTTTGTCCTATCCCTTTATTTCAACCAGTTTGTTAGAACAGTATCGTTATACACGATACACAGAATGTTCATGAAATTATGTTAACAGATATTGAGATGATTCCTTGCTAAAAGTAAGGTAAACGTATATGTCCACGCTGCGAGTTTTTAGTTGCGGCAAATCTTAAGGTAAATATTCGTGCTTTAAAATGTACATTGAAAACAATATTTTGTGATAAATTTACCAAAAGTAGGGAGAAATAAATAATGCCTTTCCGTGTACGTTTTAATAAAAAAACAATAAATGCTTTTGCGGAAAAATTGATTTCGAGTACTTTTCACAGTCATTGAATAAAGATGCTGCTTGGACCTTCTGTGTATCGCGTGTTGCCTACATATAAGTCTCCGCACTTTCTACTACAGTTTCATCGTAAACGGCTCACTCGAGGGTGTTGCGACAAAGCGACTTTTTACATTGGTTCCTCCTGCTGCAATCTGTGTCAGGTAATCACAGAAAAATTAAATTTTAAAAAATTATGTACAGAAAAAAAAACGTCTTGACCAAACTTATGAAACATACTTGCCTAACGTGTTTACAATAAATCGTGTCGAGAAGTTTGTGATAAACTTTCGTGAAGATCAAGTATAATATACATAATGTGTAGAGGCATTGGAAAAAAGTTTACTGTTTGCTAAACTCCAACAGATTGCGTAAAACGTTAACAGTCTTGTGTGTTTATGTGAGTTTGCGCGCATGTGAAAGGCGACATTTTACGTTTGTGTGCACAATGTGGAAACACTGCACGGAGATAGTCCTTTCTTGCACTCCTTGTACATGTATTATTTTGTGTATGTTACGTCAAGCACACGTAGAATCATGTTCAGTTTACTCAGGAATTTAATCTACACCTATAATATGCAGGTCAGACCTGTAGTAGTAATATGAGATATGTGTGGAGCACAAGGGACTGACAACAGTACTATGTTGCCATAATGTGTATATGAAATGTCGTTGTACAACATTTTGCCACATACATTTTCTTCTTCAATTTAGCCAGTAGTGTAGTATAGTTCCTTCTATTGCAGGAGCCTTGGAGCGGGATCCGGGATCTGTTCAGCATGTGTCTCGTAATTATTTGTGTACGGTCTACCCACCATCTTGGTTAATGTCTGTTGACTTGATACCTAGCTACCCTCATTGGCTCCACCTTCTATCTTTTTTTTTTTAATTAGTTTTATTGTTGTCCTCTAGA
>PNEQ01036415.1:0-24196 GCA_003012365.1 Medauroidea extradentata | reverse complement strand
CGATAGCAGTCCCGACGAGTGGATCGAGCCAGACCGTCAATTGTTGCAGCCAGTGAACAGTTTGTAAACCTCGCTTCTGGTTTGAAAAATACATACTTTCTAACGTACTTCTGGTAGACACAAGGTAATTTTGTCACAATGTAATGTACTGTTCATGAAAATAATGATATGTTCTTCGAATGTGTTATTCTAAGTACCGATAGCGGTTACATTGCCACCTCGGGTTTTTCGGACCTATTTGACCTGTTTATGGCTGCACGGGCTGTCCAAAGGCCAACAAAATGGAGTGAAGTGAAGAAGTGCAATACTTGCTGACGCCGAAGGCATGTTTGATAACATTGAGATTTGTACAGGTTTGGCCTTGTTATGAATGTTCGCATCTTTAACTGCAGATAATGAAAGAACGCTGTTGGACGGGGTGGAACGTTACTACATGATATGATTGATCTCTGCATACAGCGTGTATTCCATCATTAACAGAATATATATTAAATGAGGTATAATATATGTCAGATATGACATATGTCCACTGATACTTTTGAATAAATTCTTTCAATACCGGTAAATTGAAGCTGTCTTATGGACAGTAAGTTAATACACATTTTTTGTCGATCCTAACGTGTTGGGTTATAAATAAATATTTTGTTTATGTTATAGTGGAAACGGTGAAATGCTTAATGAAACGCCGTCCGAATCGGAGAAGATGGATATAAGTGAAATGTCGGATCATCCCTCGGCAGAGAGTGACCAGGTGAGATAATTCGTCGTTTACCGTATTGCTTTGCCGCTGCGTGGTTGGTTAAATTCTGTCAGGCAGTTGTTCGCCTGAATATTGTGTGCACGGAATAATGTAATAGGACCTTAATACTATTTTGTTGGTTTTAGGAACTTGAGGTAATGATTAATAGGACAGACAGGGGTATTCGTTAATGTAATGTTGGATTAAAAGTTTGGCAAGGGAAAATTTCTGCCGCTTGAGCGCTAATGTCGGTAAGTGGTATCATTTATTTATTTATTTATTTTTTATTTATTCATATTCACTCCATAGGACTAAGAGGGGAAAGCAGTCCATGTTGGTGAGGACGGTGAGGGAGTGGAATGCGCTGCGGGAGGATGTAGTTACAGCGAGGAGTGTAGGTCAGTTCAGGGGGTGATTACTAAGGGGTAAGGATTGAAGGAATAGCGACTTGCCTCCGGGCGTCAGCTCAATCGCAAGTATTATTATTAGTTGACCCAAAACAAAAGCACCTTACGGCTTAGGGTGATGAGCATGTCATACAAATTTATCAGAAAAATTACATACACATGTACAAGCAATAAACACACACAAATATGTACATACAGTTATACAACCAGTTATTTTAAAAATACACATTATTTATAAGCAAGATGCTATGTCAAGCAATTTATTCTATATACCTATACATAAAAACAAAAGAAAGCCCTCACTTATGGTAAAAACCAATAGTACAAAAATTACATACTAGTACATATTTTATACATTTTACTGATTGAAATATTCGTCAAGTGAATAGAATGGATTAGACCGTAAAAAAACTTTAAGTTTGTATTTAAAAAGCTTGGGACTATTATGACACAAATATTTTAAGTCAGATGGTAATTTGTAGAATAATAGAATACATGAATTATATGCACTCTTCTGGAAAATTTTTAAATTACAAACAGGCTGATGAAAATTACTGGCATTTCTTGTAGAGTAAGCATGTACTGTACTATTCTTAAAAAAATATATTAGGATTATTAGAAACAAAATTGAGAGATGAGTATATATACTGGGAAGTGATTGTTAAAATACCAAGTTTTTTAAACCATTGCCGACAAGAATCCCGATGTTTCAATTTCTTGATAATTCTAATTGCCCTTTTCTGAAGCGCAAATATTTTCTTACTATTCGTCGATGTAGCCCAGTACATAATACCGTACGACATGACAGAGTGAAAATATGCACAGTAAACTTGTTTCAGTACATCCATTGATAAGATTGAAGATAGATATCGCAGTGTAAAACATGCTGTACTTAATTTTTTATGTATGCATGTTATGTGTTCCTTCCAATTCAAAGTATCGTCTAACATTACACCCAAAAATTTAGTAGATTTATCATTAGATAACTTATATGCATCTTTACCAATTGAAATGGTATACTCCGGTTTATTTATAGTATGAAATTTCAAGAAATTTGTTTTATTAAAGTTTAGTGTGAGTCGATTAGCTGAAAACCAGTCCAGAATTTCTGAGAATATATTATCACATAGTTTATACATATCATCTACATTATCACTTTCTAATAAAATGCTTGCATCCTCAGCAAAAAGAAAAACACTTGCTTCTGACGAGAGATTTAGAGGTAGGTCATTTATAAAAATTAAAAATAATAGCGGACCTAGACTGATCCTTGGGGCACTCCATTTAGTATACTACCTACATTTGAAAAAATTGGATACTCCGACCGAGTGTCTGTAATATTTACTTGATGGTTGACACAGTCGAACGCCTTAGTTAAGTCACAAAAGATTCCCACAACATGATTTTTTTTTCCAAGGGATTTCAAAATATGTGATGTTAAACTAAAAATTGCATTATTGGTTGAAAGTCCTGCTCTAAAACCATACTGATTTTTACTAAAAATATTATTATGGTCTAAATGAGTTACAAGTCTTTTATACATTAATTTCTCGAAAATTTTGGAAAAAGAAGATAATAACGCAATTGGTCTATAATTATCTAATAGATTACAGCAAATTTTAGTTGGGCAGTGAAAACTCCTGTTTTAAGCGAGTGATTAAAAATATGACAAACAGGTACACTAATTAAATCAATACATTTTTTTAATAAAGAAATACTAATTTTATCATACCCATGTGAGGATTTACTTTGCAGAGAATTCGCTACATCACAAATCTCTTCTGGTGTAATGTCAAAAAATTTAGTAGTAAGGTAATAATCCGGGTAAGCTTTTTGTAAAAGCACAAGTGGATCTGTAGAGGATGTCACTTTGCTAATTAAGGAATCAGCCACTGAAATAAAATGTTTGTTAAAAACATTAGCAACTTGAGTGGGTTCACTAATTTGAGTACCATTAACTGTTATATTAAATTTGGAGTTATGATTTTGAATTTCAGTAGAATGACTCTTAATGATATTCCAAGACGTCTTGATTTTATTCTCAGAAGAAAGAATTAATCGATCATGATGCATTTGTTTAGCTTTCTCGATTACCTTTTTTAATACTTTACAATAGTTTCTATAATAAGTTCTCAAGCTTATATCAGAACTATTTTTAATCATAACATATAACTGGTGCTTAACATTACAGGAAGTTTTTATGCCAATTGTTAACCACCTTTTATCAATTTTATGGTTTTTACTAACAGATTTTTTGGGAAAACATTGTTCAAAGAGTCTACAAAAAATACTATGAAACATATCAAACTTCTGATCTGTTGTTGGACAATTATACACATTCTTCCATGATGTCCTACTTAGTACTTCTTTAAAACCATTTATTAATTGATCATTAATAAGCCTTTTTTTTACTGTTACTGGTTGAATTTGTATTGCTGATCTATACAACTGTACCAGCTGAGCATCATGATCCGAAAGGCCATTATAAAGTGGAATAGATGTACAGGCAACTGACCAAATTCAGAACTTGCGTGAATTTTAAAAGTTACATGAAGTTGTTAATTTGAAAGCTAAAATTGGTTTGTTATTCACTTTAAAATTAAATTAAATGACTTCTCTCTTTACCACGTCTAGTTAAAATTAATTTTACTTTGCTTTTGTAGCTACTTTATTCGGTACATTAGCTATTGCACCGCAACTAGCGGCAGAATTTTGCCCTGTGCCAAACTCCCCTGTATGAGAAAACATTTTCTTTCCAACCTGTTGTATAGTTAAGGCTTAATGTCCCCCATGTATAGTCTGAATCTCTGCCGAGTGATGGCAGCACTTTCGGGACCAAAAAGTTCTACATAAATAACTTCATAACCCTTGGACAGATTATAAGTCTGCAAACAGCATTGTAACTCGTAATACCATACTAATGTAGGTAATTAGGTTGCATGTCGTTTAAACTATTCAATACAGTCAATTTTTAAGATATAATTTCAAAAACCTATTTATTTTTAAAAGTCGCCTTACAGGAACATGGCCATTAGTTAGACGAATTCAACCATGTTTACAGAATTTGAATAAGTCAGTAGTTTTGATGGAAACAGACGAATAAGATATTCACTATACTGGGTCAAGCGCGACCAAGGCCAGCCACGGATGAGCGCGCCAGAGCTCTCATCTATCAGCCGTTCCGCCCCGACTTTATCATCAGTGTCTGCTAGTGTGGTCAGTTTTGTATTAGGATGCCTGGTGATTTTGTACGTTATCCAAGTGTTCATAGCTCTTATAATAATCATGCGAATTACATCTGATGACTAAGCAACTGTAGCGCAGTCTGTTAGCACTTCGGTTTTTGGTGTGAAATGTTGTGGGTTTGAGTCCTGGGTAGGCATCTGAGTTATTACGTTAATTAGTTTGTAAACAAAATATACGTATAACCATGTCTAATTACTTGAGCTATCGACTGGACGTAAAATACCAATGAAATAAAAATACAGGATAGTTTACAATTGCTCTAGAACAACAGAATAAAATTACAAAGCAAGATTAGTTCTTCGGTAACGCAATTGTATTACAGACATAACCTTTTGCAGAAAAATTTGTTGTGGTAATACTGACAGACGAGTACAGATTTGCACGCCAGTACGTCTGTGTTCGGGCGGTAAGAAGTTCTACAACCACTTCACTATGTTTGCAGCCTGTATGCCTGTTTGGTGTCTGATATGTTCTTTTACACTGTCATGCGCATGTTACTTACCTAACTCACATTGTACAAATGATTCACTCGTGTTTGAACTCTCCGCAATATCTTTTGGCATGTTTGATCTGTCACATCCATGCTTGCGGTAGATTTTGGTTCAGTGTACACGGGAATATAAATCACATTAAGTGTTTCAACATTTTCTGAAAGCATCCAGATACAATGGTACACTTTTGAGTTGCTGAAGTGATGAATTGTAAAAATCAGTATGTGTATAGTATTTTGATCATACGATGCAAAATATGGATTATGTAAATGGATATTTTGTTTGCCAATGAAGAGAAGTAAAAAAATGTCAAAATTAGTGCAAAACAACAATAAAACTTGACTAATAGGACAATAGTATGATTTATCACTAAATTACATGTAAAGTGAAAATTTATAGGGTTGGAAAGAGAAGTTATGAATAACGCTGGTCAAGTTGCTCACGCGTATGTCTGCTAGCCTCTGTCATCGGACGACAGGGTTTGCGAGAAAGGCGGAGAAGGCGGTATAAAAGTCTTCACTATATTTTCAAGGCCGCAACAATTGAAACAGGATAACACACATCCTCTACCCCCCCCCAACCCCTCTGTAAGCTATCAATCACGTAGCAACTTCAGCGTGAGCTAGCAACCGCATCCATGTTCAACACGCCTATGAGAATGATGCTGTAATTCTACATTTTGTTTAGGTTTTATTAACTGTATGTACAGCTATTGGTTCCACCCACCTGTAAGTGCATAGGCGGCAGCACAACAAGAGGTAGTATTCACATACAGGATATGGATGTCCTTGCCATTCGTATCGTCGTTTCTAGTTAACTGAAGAAATGTTTGAATGCTCCTCTTTTATTCATAAGAGATATATGATATGTGCGTTTACAGTTAGTAATCAAATTAATGATGTATTAGTTATATTATGCGCCGGAATGGAAAATACCTAAGACAGATTCTCTGTGAAAGGGAAAATTGTACTACGGCTGTCCTACAAAAGAAGAAAACCTGATGTAAGGAAGACACTTACGGAAAAGCAAGTAATATATGCTGTTCACGATAAAGTGATCACTAGACGCCCTCGTTACATATTTATCTCAACAAATTCATACTTATTCTTCGACAACTTGCATATAACATGTACAATTTTTAGTTCAGAAAATATGTGTTTGAGGAAAAGGATGACTATCAATAGTGGCATATATTCAGATCTGATGCTAGGTTGAATTTACCGATGAAATAAGTATAAGAATAGCTGTATTTAGTTTCATATTCATTTTACCTTTCTTTTTCTTACTGTTCCAAGTGCTGATAATACAGTGTTAGAACCCAGTCTTCTGGGGATTCGTCACAAACAGTGTTGACCTAGGCACCTCTTCAAGTAGCCAACCAGAGGAGTGTAAAGCTGTCACAGGAAAAGGAGAAAGAAAGAAAAGGTTGTCTTTGATGGCAAAAAGGAAAAAACAGTACGTTGTGGCCAAGTAAAATGGAGAATACAGGATAAAGAAATGTATGAAATTGATGCTTACTAATCTGTCAGTATAACAATAATAATTTTGTCTTTGTGCATATTATTTTTGTGACATTGTCAACCTCGATAGAGAAGCCGGTAAGGCGCCGGTCTACAGTGCGAAAGGGCCCAGGTTCGAATTTGGATGGGGCATGGATGATGTGTTGTCCTTCCCCTCATTTCACCCTCATCGGATCTGAAGACCTAGGGCCGTAAAAACCTCTTAACCTCACTTTTTATATATATATATATATATATATATATATATATATATATATATATATATATATATATATAGAGGTAATGTAGTAAATTTTTAGTTATTTATTTAATAAACACCACAAAGAGAAAATGGCTGGCAGAAACCCATACCAATCAAATCAATCACTGTAACTGCCCAATGCGATTCAGATTCCCGAATGCTTTCTTGCGAACGTATAGAATTTGGCACTAAGAGGTATGTAATACAATGTTGAGGTTGATATATTTGTAAATATATGGGGAAAAATATTTCGTGATCAATGTTATTAGTGGGCCGCGGTGTCTGAGCGGTTAGATCGCTCGCCTTCCACCAAGGCGATCCGGGTTCAATCCCCGGCCACGGAATATTTAGGAATACGGAAGTGCAATAGCCGGTAGGCCAGCGAACTCAGTCACACACGCCAGGAAAATGGCTTCCCTGGCCAGCAACATGGCGGAAACACCTACTGCCAATCAATGTGAGGCAGCTGCTCTGATTATCGGCAGCCAGGCCAATAGGAAACCTGCTGTAACATGTAGGAGCCAAACAGACGCAGGGCTGGCGTCAATGGTCTCGGGAAACCAATGAGCGGCGAAGTTCGCCAATATCAAACGAGCCACCACGTCATTTTGTGTCTGTATTACAATTTATTCTGTGCCCCAGCCAGGTAAATCATGCCTTACGATGTCAGGCGGGTTTTATTGGGGCTCTACCATTTACCCCACCCCTTCATTTCGAAGATACTTTACACTAGTACCACTCATGCTCATCGGCATTCAAGACTTTTGCCTACAGTGCCGTAGAACCTACTTCACTTCAATTTCATGTCTGTGCGCATCAGTTACGACAATGAAGTACTACATAATCAGAATAGGTAAATTGCAGGTGTAGAAATAATGTATTCTGGTAAGCTAACATGAATCATTCATACAGACGTGGTAACATATATGGACTGCGTTTCCCCGCATATTGTTATAAATGTAAATTAAATCAAATAATAATATTACTAATAATTTGGCCCTGGAAATTTGTGAGTGAGGGATGGTGCACAAGAGCAGTATATTTTAAGCGGACTAAATCAAATAGTTACGTACTTCATGACAAAAAAGGACCTCTTCTGATATACTTACGTACTCCCTGATATTGTTTCTCTTGGCGTTAGAATGGAAATAGGAAAAATGAAATGTGTATTTGTACATTCAAACTATTAGGTAAAACAAAGCCAGCGGAAACTTCAAACCGGAGGAAGATGTTTATCCTATGCATGTAATGATGAACATAAGATTTTTATTAAACAATATAAATAATTTTACGTAAATACACATGCCGCGAACCCCCCATCCACACACGCACTCACACAAATACTTTGTAACTTCATGTATACATCATATTATCAATGTCAATATTATTGTTGCTGCTGTCTGTGTGGCTAAAGTGAACAGGAGGAGAAAGCAGTCTTCTGAAACAATGAACCAATCGTTTATCAAATAATGCATAACATTTGTGTACTGTTATAGTAAGAAAACGCAAGTAAACACAATCCCAGACTAACTTCGTCTGGGATTGTTTTTTCTTGAGTTTTCTGTGTTTTTGGTGTGTTTTTTTGTATTTTGTCACTTTGTCTTTCGTTACAAGTTTGGTCAACAAAACATGAGCAATGGCGTATGTCCACAAACCAATAAATTCAAATAAAAATTTATTTTAGTCAATTTTTTATGTTGTGTGGAATATTCTTACTGCTACTGCAGCTTGTAAGTTTAACATTCAGGTTTCTCCTCATATTTAAATTCATTATTTTGTTGTGTGTATAGGACTCCGACATGTACATGACGTTAATTTTTTTTTGTAAATCTGTTCACTCAAAAAAATTTCCTAAAAAAGAAAATTGTTATCTCAACCAGCTGTATAATTAGTATAATTTAGAAATGAGAAATGTTTTTAATAACCCCATCTTGCACTTTGGAACCCCAAAATTTTCCAGGGGAGGACTCCAGGACCCCCCCCCCCCCGCTTTCTTTGGTGTTGGGTGTTCCTCAACAATGAAATAAATTTCAGTCCGACTTTTATGAACTGCATTCGTAAGACGCCACAAAGCGGTGCCTGTAATGACTATAGATAGATATTTTGTATAGTTAGATTTGAAAAAACCCAGTTTGCGTGTGTTCGTCCCATGCAAAATCAAACTCATACATTGACATAGTGTATCATTTCTTAAAATAAACAAATTCGGTCACGTAATAATTTTATCTGCAAAATCTGCACCGATTTATGACATTACGCATACACACAAAAGTTAACTAGCATCTGCAAGACAAACATTTATTCTTGCGAGTCAGAAACAAAGTAGAGACGTACGTAATAGCCCAGAGGAGTAGTGACGCTACCTCTGTAGAAAACAAAACACATATGGCTTCGTATTTTCCACGGTTTCCTGAGTTACCATTAGGCCAAAGCTTGGACAATACTAACAACCGTGTCTGAATAACGGTAGCATTTTTTGGTTTAGTTGTTGAGTGTTTCTGTCTGTAATTACCTCGCTGTCAAACAAATGTAACACCCAGCCTTACGTATTTGCAAACAGTACTATATATCATTACAAGAGAAAGATGGGAAGGATGCATTTGACCTTGGAAGCACACCAGAGGCAGACTGTCGAAATAACACTGATATTTACGCACAAACTGTATTGTGACACCTTACATATTAATATCTTATTTTTCTGTTTCCGACAAAAGTATTTGACCTATTCAAAATATGTAAATTGCGTTAAATTCGTCTAACTCATGGCTGTGTTACTGTAAGGCGACTTTTTAAGAAACATTGCGTTTTAGATATTAATTTTAAAACATTTCTATATCGGATAATTTTAATGTCATGCAAACTAATTATCTACATTAGTATGGTATTACGATGTAAAATGCAGTTTCCCGCATTAAAATCCGTGCATGGGTTGCCGAGTTATTTCTGTACAAAAATTTGCTCATTTTGGTGCTGCCTTGTGGTGGTGGCATTCTGATTTAAAATGGGGACATTTAGCCTTAATCTTAGATGGAGCAAGAGAGGCACTTTTTTTTTGTGATCGGAATGCCGGTAGAGAAAAGCGGCACAAGTCACCGCTATTATTTAAAATTTCATTTGTACATGCCTCAAATGTGAATTTGGGATTTTGCTAATATAATATTTTCCTTAAGTTACATCTAATGGGGCATATTAATTACAGCAATTAGTAATCAGAAATGCTTAATTTTGATACCAATTTCAAAACATAAAATGTTAATCCAAACAAGACACGTCAGATTTTTTTTTATACTGTGTTATTGTTTCTGAGGTTAATTAGGGCAATTTACACTTAGAAATTATTCAATTTGACACATTTCAATGTTCCAATTTTTTGTTTACACAAAGAGAATTAATACAGAAATGCCAGCTATGCATCTTATACCACACTCTAAGAATGACACACCTGATTTTTTTCTCTGTGTTATTGTTTCAGACATTATGGTACTGCAATTAATTCTCAGAGAATGCTTAATTTTACACATTTAATTGTTCAAATATTTTAATTTATAAAAAGGTAGAATTCAGATATTGCTGCTATGTAATCTCATTCTACATACTTAGAGCTACCGTACATGTCTGGTTTTTTATCACTGCATGTCATAATTTTAGAAATTAATTACATCAATTAATTCTCTGAAATGATTTATTTTGGCAGATGTTTCAAAATTCCCAATTTTTATTATTTATAAAAAAAGAATTTATACAGACACTGCATCTATGCAGTATCATTCCACACACTACAAATGACACATCTGTTTTTTTTCCCAGAATTGAAATCGGTTGGAATTTTATCTTTGTATATCATTTACTTTAAAACTTTTATTTATGAACTTATTTAGTTTTCAGCTGTTTATATCACTTGGTATGAGCCCACACAAGGTGACGTCACAGGGTACTCAAAAAGTGACAACCTATTGACTGTAGGGGTCCCAGTGGCAGAGGTGTCAGACCTCTCGCCTCCCACCAAGTCGATCTGGGTTCAATTCCCGGTGGGGTCGGTCCCCGGATTTTCGCATGTGGGAATCGTGCCAGATGATGCCGCTGGTTGATGGGTTTACTGGGGGATCTCCTGTTTTCCTTGCCCAGTCAATCCGGCGCTACTCCAAACTCACATCATATCATCCCTTACCAGTGCTGAAGACTGACTGTAATGTTTACCACCTGATACTAATAGTTGATAATACTAATAGTAAATGAATATACAAATATGAGTTTAAATGTTTTATATTAATAGACATTACTGATATACAAATTCAGTCATCCACATTGTCTATGTCTTGTTGATACATGTTGCCAACTTCATAGTTCATCACTGACATCCTCCTTTTTGTGATTGATCGAAGATTTACAAGTCTAGTCGTAGAGGAGGAATCACTTTTCTTCCCGATCTTGTTCTCATGTGTGGAGAAGCTTCTTTATGCTCATTACTGGATTCATTGGAGTCAGGAG
This sequence comes from Medauroidea extradentata, assembly GCA_003012365.1. Lineage (NCBI taxonomy): Eukaryota > Metazoa > Arthropoda > Insecta > Phasmatodea > Phasmatidae > Medauroidea > Medauroidea extradentata. Next base: position 13,064 of record PNEQ01036415.1, on the reverse strand, counting down.
GGTAACTTCCCGAGTCTTGGTTACTTGTTATTTGGGGTCTGTTGGTTCGGCATCTCACATGTTTCTGACTTTTCTCCCGCTCTTCCAATTTGTTGCCATTTGTAGGTAAGCTGGAATCTGTGGGTTTGAGTATTGGTTTGAGAAACCACGAGTTTCTTCTGTATCTTCCACGTGGAGTATCTATGATATAAGAACATGAATTAGGCACTGGTTCAACTACTTTAGCCGGTACCCATTTTTTATGTGCTTCTCGATACCATATATTAGCACCGGATTCCAACTTAGATGGTATAGTTTTGTTTTTGTTGAAAAAATCCCTAGCCTATCTGATGATTGTCTTATAATTCTCAGATTATGTGCCACTCGTTTAACTAATGCAGGCATCAAAAGCTTTTCACTGATTGGAAGCAGTGTTTGGTTCTTCTTCCCATTAGTCTCTGTGCAGGAGAGCCAAGGTTCCCTCTAGGCATGTTTCTATGATGTGGAAGTGCCAGCATAATGTCAGTACCTTCCTCGTAGCACTTAGTTAGTAAGTTTTTAGCTTCTTGTACGTAACATTCTGCTAGCCCATTCGAACAATGAAAATGGGGACTGGATATGCGAAGACAAAAACTCCATTCTCTACTAAAGTAATCGAATTCTTGAGATGTATACTGAGGACCTCCATCAGTTCTAAGTTCATCAGGTATTCCGTATTGCAAGAACCATCTTTTGAATACTTTTATTATTGCTTCACTGGTGGTCGAGTTGAGTTGCATAAAATCAAAATATCCTGAATAGCTATCAGCAATGATGATATAATCTTTTCCTTTGAAATGAAACAAATCAGAAGAAACATGCTTCCATGGTCTCGAGGGGATTTCTTCTTCACCAATGTATTCTTGAGGAGGCCCACTTTGAAGTTTATTGCAAGTCACAGATTTCCCTAATATCTTTTGTCATTCCTGGCCAGAAAACATGCTCTCTTGCCAACTTTAGTGAGCCAAATATTCCTTTGTGAGCACAATGCATATGCAAAAGTACTAACACCTTCATGGTCTTTGGAATAAGTGTTTGTGTTCCCTTGAAAATTACATCATTATACACGGCTAACTTGTCCCTGTAAGTCCAATATTTTTTTTTAGATTTTCAGGCAGGTCTGCATATTGGTCAGGCCATCCATTGATAATGGTAAACTGTAAGTTCGACAATTCCAGGTGCATCAAGAAGTGGTTTCTTGAAAATTACTTCTAACGACTTGTGGTCAGATTCGACATACAGATGTTGTTTTCCCCAAACATATTCGTGAAATTTCTTACATGCTGCTAAAATAGCAAAAGCTTATTTTTCTATTTGACTGTAGCCAAGCTGTGCTGTGGTTAGTGATTTGGAGGCATAGGAAACTGGTTGATTATCTTGTAATAGCACAAATCCTACAGAATGACTACTTGCATCTACCGACAGTGTTACCGGTTTTGTATGGTCGTAGTACCGTAACAATGGCGGTGTCTTCGGGCATTTTTTTAGATTGTTGAATGCACTCTATTTTTCATTACTCCAAAACCAAGCTACTTCCTTTTGTAATAATAACCTTAGTGGAGCTGACATTGCTGACACATTAGGTATATATTTGGCCAGATATGTTATCATACCTTGAAATCTTTGCAGTTCTTGCACTGATACAGGTTTCTTTATTCTTTCAATAGCTTCTGTGTTTGCTGGATCAGGTAACATTCCTTCGCCAGGTATTATGTGTCCAAGAAATTTGATACTACTTTTACTGAACATACATTTACTTGGCTTAAGCTTTAGTCCTGCAGTATTTAATTTATTTATTACTTCATTAGTGATTGAATTCAACTCCTCTTCAGTAGAGTATGAATTAAAATATTGTCCATGGAACACTCTGTGCCCTTGACATTCTTTAATATTTTGCTCATGATTTGCTGAAATACCTCTGGAGCCGAGGCCAGCCCAAATGGCATCCACTTACAAGCATATCTTCCTCAAGGAGTAGCAAATGTGAGATATTTTGAAGTTCTATCTGATACTCATTTGCCAAAATCCTTTTGTGCAGCTCAGCAAAGTGAAGTATTTTGAGCCTTTGAGACGTGTTGCTATCTCTTCAATGGTTTGGAGAGGAAAATGTTGTCTCTTCAAAAAATTCTTGTTTATATCTGATGGATCTATACACATCCGAACTTTCCCACCTTTGCGAACTACAACCATTGGTGAAACTGCTGGAGTGGGTTCAGTAATAGGCTCGATAATTTTGTTTTCTACCATTGTATCCCATTCTTCCTTCACTTTATTTCTAATTGGATATGGTATTTTTCTTGGGGGGTAAATATTTAAGTTCTGTTGGTCAACCAAATCTATATCATATACGAACCCCTTCAGACACCCCGATTCCATCAAATTATGCATCACTGTATCTGTAGTTTCTAGTCTTCTAACAAATTCAAGGTCTTCACATGTCTGCCTCCCCAGTATGCACTGTAGCCCATTTTCTACAGTCATAAATTTTATGTTGGCGACCTTTTTGTTGCATGTTACTACCTGAACTCTCGTTTCCCCTAGTACTGGAATAGAGTCTTTACTAAATGACATTAAGAATTTGGTTTTTGTTGGCAAAATTGTGCTCTCACATTTGTTTGCAACAGACTTGGTTAGTACATTGCATTGATCTCCTGTGTCAAGTTTAAATTTGACTCAGTAATTTCTCAGTAGTGTTAAAGTTTCAATCCAGTCTAGTTCCTGTACATCTTTGGACAAAGAAGAAACAAACAATGCTTATTTGGACTTTACATCTACTTCCCCTGACTGTGAATCTCTTTGGATATTATGTGAAACTGTTGTTATTTGTCAAGACCATGGTCGTAGAAGAACAGGTCTGGACACTCGCCTATCTAACAATGTATTTTGACCCCCTTGTTGTTTGGCTGCAGTTCGTCAAGTTACCGAGAATGTCGTGCTTTTTGGCGCTGTTTTCCGGGCGGTCAGACTCAAACTCCGTCCACTTTTTTCCATTGTTAAGTTTATAAAGTAAATAAAGATTGCTGGAGCCTTTTCCTAAATTTGTGAGCAAAGGAAGTGTTTCATAAATTGAAAAAAAAAATACTTTTTGATAAATTATTTATCTTAGCGGAAAGGAAGTGGGCGGAGTTTAGTCCGACCGCCCTAACATCAGCGCCAATAAAACACAATATTCTCAGTAACTTGGTGAACTACAGCCAAACAACAAGGGGATCAAATATCCAGGCAGTTTCCAAACCTGTTCTTCTACGACCGTGGTCGAGACTTACAAATAAGAGAAAAATGACCAGGTTTACCACACTTCTTACATGATTTACCAAACGCAGGACAAGACCTTCGTTGATGAGTAGTACAACATCTAGAGCATTGGAATGGAGTGGATAACCATCCCTTTGTCTCTGTTTCTTTGTGAATCGTGTCCACATTTATTGAACTATCCACTTTCATAGTACTCAACTGCTGGCTGTTTTGTTATTTCCGAAGCTCTACAAATCTTTACTGTTTGGTCAAACGACAATTCCTCTTGTAGAAGTAGCTTTTCTGGAACTATATCACTGGCTGTACCCGCAACAATTTTATCTCGAAGCAAACTGTCTGATAGTGTTTGAAATTCACATTTTTTTCCTTGACTGACAACATTTGTTAGAAATTCATCAAAAGGTTGATCAACTCTTTGAGTTATTTTATTAAATAAGTATCTTTCATATGTTAGGTTAGACTTAGGAGCAAAGGAAGCATCAAATTTCTGTTTTATGATTTCTATGTCACTTTCTTCTTTTTCTGTTAGCGAAAATGTGTTGTAAATATTAGCAGCCTCTTGTCCAATTACTGTCATAAATGTGGCAACTTGTACTATCGGATTTTTCTTTGAAAGATTAGTAGCTATAGAATACCATTCAAATTGCTTAATCCATAACTTCGAAACATTAGCCATGTCATTCTAAGTTATTACTAAGTGCTTAGGAGGCTTTAAGTTGACTACAGGCTCATCGCCCATGATTCGTGCAATAAATTTTAATACTGTTAATTCTAATATGGATGTTACTTACTTTAGCTCCCGGGTTTCTGCACCATGTAATGTTTACCACCAGATATTAATAGTTGATAATAATAATAGTAATGAATATACAAATATTAGTTTAAATGTTCTATATTAATAGACATTACTGATATACAAATGCAGTCATCCACATTGTCTCTATGTCTTGTTAACACATGTTGCCAACTTCATAGTTCATCACTGACACTGAAGTTAAGCACTAACCAAAATATCTTCACTCATTTACTCCCTATTGACTGTACACTGCTGTGGCAACGCTCTGAATTCTAGTTTAAATTCCACCAAGAATTGGCATGACTTTACTTGATGTCAACATGTTATTCACAGAGAAAATTGTACATTGTGCAGTCAATATGGTTTCTTGTCCCATATGCAAAAACTACAGTGCTCCCACATTCCCTTTTATTAAGATATTGGTTCCTTTTGTTAGTAAAGTCACTTTTTACTCCTCCCCTTTTTTTTAATGAAAAATTTTTTTTTTATTCTCTTAAAAATTAATAACTGACAGTATCATCCACGTGATCATTCACTATATTAAGAACCTGTTGCTCATTTTTGCTTAATTTTAAGGATTGACTAGTGCGAAATAACTGTTGTCGTGCGATAACTTGACGCTGTGTCTGGTGAGAGTGAGGTAGGAATGGAGCTGCGTCGGAATGCTCTGGGCGCCACCCGGTTAAGCGTGTAGCCGGGAACACGAGGCTCGATGGGTCGTGGTCTGTTCGTGCCGGCGTGCCCCTCTCTCACCTGGTGAGTCGAAACAGCTGCGGATCGTGAAAAGCAGGGAGGACCTGGAGAAAACTACACCCTACATGGACACTTATGGGGCGGTCCACACCCCCATACCCTAGGGCCTTAAGCGAGCCAGTTCCAAATGGCGAAACAAAGTAAAACACTGGGCCGGATAGTTGCACACGCGTGTTACATTTCTCGCTGGACGAATCAGAGTCCCGAAGTGCACCACGTCTCTCTCGTTCCGTCCGTCGTTGCCGTTGCTTCCAGACTGCCTTCTTCATACCCTGGTAGAGGGAGGGGGCAGCAAAGCCATATGTCCTGCACTGGCAGATGGCTGCGCGGCGGCCGGGATGGCAGGTGTCGCACGTCGGTGTCAAGTTCACACACGCCCTGCCGCTGTCACTGATCTGCCACACACACTCAAGTACCGCACATCTGCCGTTAACAACCAGCGTACACCTGCCACCGACACACTCGGCAAACACCTGCCGCGACCAGGCGCAACACCACCTGGCCTGTGGCCTGGTACGACGACATACGCCCCCCTCCTGAAGACGACTGGTCACGGCGGGTGTATGCATTCGCTATGTACTCTGCTGCCGATGTCGCCCCTGACGACAGAACACTAGGGTCTGCTGTAGGTTGAAGTCTCCGGCGTCATCTCCTGAGTCGTCTGGTGCTGCACAGCAGGTTTGCTGTTTCTGTCGTGGGCAAGGTTGTATGTTGTTGGGCTCCCTTCGGTTTCTGTTGGTATGGGTTGAGGGAGTAGACATTAGGGCGCCGGCCGTCGGTAACACCAGCATGACCTGGGATGTTGTGGTCTTTACGTCCTGTTGTTCTGCCACCGGTGTCTATACCGTAGGCGCCGATGATCGAGGGCCACTAGCCACGCCCCACTCTGGAAAGCAGCGAACATGACGGTGAAACCAGGCAGGTGCTCGGCGTCTGCGTTTCCGTTTGTTCCTCGGTTCGAGGTTGACCCCTTCCTCCTCCTGGCCATTTGTGTTAGGCTCGGACAAGTGTAACTGGGGTTGCCTGCTGCGTCAGCGTCGTGGTTTCATAGAGGCGACTCTTCTGGTTCCTCGATATGTATGGTAAAAGTCGTACTCTCCAGTGGCGCATCCAGTTCCAGCACTTCCTGGACGATAGGTTGGAGTCTCGTCGGCTCATCCTCATCAGGCATGGTCACTATTTGTTCGGCTTCCTGCGGCGGTGTTATAACACCAGGCGTCGACGGGAGAAGTAACGCCAGTCCCGGAGTCTTATCACATCTGCTCTGCGAGTGTCGGTCACTCTCCTCTTGGAGTGGTGTCTCAATTTGTGAGTGTAAGGTGTCCTCCGGTGGGGCTTGTGTCACACCATCTGTATGTGTCTCCTCGTCAGCCGGCATGATAGGAACCACCCTTAGTTCGTCTCGATGGATCTTTCGGAGGCGCCTGTCCCCATCTCGGACCAGGTAGACGTCCGTCCTAGGCATTTTCGCACTGTGTGGGTCCTGTCCAGCAGGTGCTAGTCCCGCACAGAAGTTTCATGTGCCGGCCGACAATGGATGGTTCCGAGCCATATACCAGTGTCCCTACCTCCAGGGGTGCAGGTGGGTTTTCCGACACTGGCAGAATTTTTCGCACATACGCCTCTTGGTGTTTGGGGGCCGCAGTGAGTTCGTCGTCTTGGCGCTCGCCCCAGTCCTCTGCATCTTGAGGGACCTCTGGCCTGGGTTCTCTTGGAAGCGGTAGGTTGCGCCCCTGCACGAGGGTTGCCGGTGCCTGCCCTGTGGCGGCGTTCACCCGACGTTTGAGGCAGAACAGAGCCTCGCCCAGATGCTGGTCCCATTGTTAGTGATCTTCTCCAACACGCAAGCGGAGTTGGACCTTCAGCTCCTGGTTCCGTGCCTCTGTTGGATTAGCACGAGGGTGCTCCAGTTGTAGTTCGTGGCACCACCTCCTCCACTGCCTACTGAGTAACTGTGAACCATTGTCCGTTAGTAGTGTTCGAGGGTAACCTCATTGTGCAAAAAATTCCTTCTGGAGCACTTTTGTATTTGTGTGACTACGGGTGTTCATTAGTGGATACGCCTCCACCCAGCGAGAGAACATGTCAGTTACCACTAATAAGAACCAATATCCCTTGGTGGTGCATGGATACGGTCCCATCAAGTCCAATGCTACAGCTTTGTAGGGAGTAGAGGGAAGGTGGGGGGGATTGTTGTTCGGTCCCATCTGCTCTCCGTGCCTTTTTCCGCTGGCAGTCCTGGCAGCCTCGTACATAATCCCGCACATCCACTCTGAGTCCAAGCCAGTGGAAATACTGCATTACATTCCGCACTGTATGTTCTACCCCGGGATGCTCTGCTAGTGTATCACTGTGTGCGAAGTTCCAGACTCTCTCTCGCCTCGGGGGCCACCAACACTTTCCATGCCGTCTCCAAACCTGGCGGCCTCGTTTCTAGCACTTGATCCCTTACTCAAACACGCTCCACATTACCCTCTGCGCACTTGGCTATTAAGCGCAAAGCTGTAGGAGATGTTTTTTGTGTGTTAATGATGTGATTATTCACAGCAGACCAGGTAGTCGGTCTGAACGAATGTGTGATAGCCTGCAGTTAGTTGTGTTTCTTTGTTTCCACTTTCCTCTGCTGAGTTGAGGGACGCTCAGGAGGAAACATCACTGCCACGTCGTAGTCGTCCATGATGGTTTGAGCCGGGTTTGGATCCCGTGACAAGTGATCGGGGAGTTCATTGTCAACTCCGCTGACATGCTCAATCGTAAAATCAAACGACTGTAGTAACAGTGCACAGCCGATGAGTTTACCCCTCCTTTCCTGCATCGTGTTCAGCCACGTCAAACACTTGTTGTCTGTCCATCTGTCACCAATTCTTGCCAAGGCCTCATCAAAACTGATACGCGGTGGAGGGGCACTCTTTGTCACCAGGTTCAGCGGACGGAAATCAGCACAAAAGCCCAGTGTCCCATCCTTCTTCGGCACGAGTACAATGCGGGCATTATATCGACTGTTGGACGGTTTGATTACACCCTCCTTTAGCATCTCTGCGACTTGCTCTCGGATGACCTGTTGTTCATGCATCCCGTAGCCTCTGGGACCAGTGTATACTGGGTCTGGGTTAGGTGTCAGTAATGGGGTGCTCAGCTGCTATGGTTGTCTGAAGTAGGTCGGAGAAAGCGAAGACATCTTTCTGTTCATCCAAGAGAGCTTGTATCACTGTCCTGTATTCGGCTGGGACCTCGTTGTTCAGGTCGCCCAGGTGAATTGCGTGTTGTTTAGTATTCGGCCGCCGGTTGACATCATACACTGTTCGTCGTTCCCCGGCTCCCACGCGTACCCTCTTCGCCGCGACCTCTATCACTGCAGCTTGTTGCTGCAGCCATGGTTGCCCCAGCACTACGGGCTCTCGTAGGCCGTCCACGACCAAGGCTTCAACTTGAGACGTCTGGTCGCCAGGTCGGTTACGCCCTGTGTGGCACTGTGCTTCCCTCTGGTGGCCAGCTGTAGCATTCAGGGTCCAGGTCGGATCTGTGATGGATTAAGGAATGTGGATACGATGAACGTATGGCTGGCGGCAGTATCAACTAGTGCAGCAGTTGGTTGGTTGTTGACTTTGATCGGGATGCGGAGTAACTGATCCTCCTCGATGGTTAATTGTCCCAAAAATGGCTCTGAGTCTGTGTTGGTCGTGATCAGGTGTGTCTGGCGATTGACAGCGGGGAGGTCAGCAGCTGGCCTGCCTCCCCACCTTAGGTGTTTCCTGACAGCGGGCATGTGGCATTCCTAACAGGTCAGTCCCGGTGCCAGTGAAACGTGTTTGCTGGGCAGGTGTGGCACTATAGCAAGTTGAATGTCCTGTCGCGAGAGTTGTGGGGAGGGGGCAGGGTCGGCCGACCGCGGCGCCTCAATCGCGAGTTGTTGTCTTCGGCCCGTTGGTGTGTCGCTATCGCACATATTTCTGGTGATGGGTGTCTTCTCGTCTGCCCTTCCTAGTGTCTGTAATGGACGTCCCCTCAGATGATTGACGGCCCTGTCGGCGACGATTGCTCAAGGAATGTATTCCTCCACACTTGCACCATTCAGTTGTGCCAAAATTGGTTGGAGTTCCAGTCGCAGACGCAGGGTTATGCTGGTTAGTGCGTCCTCCGACGGTGTGGTCGGATAGATGCGCCGGAACAGCTTGATTTTCGTGGCTGTGAACCTCTCTGTCGACTCTGTGTCCTTTTGTCGTTCACTATAAAATCGCGTTTGACAGTCTGCTATAGCCTCCGCGGACCCGAACTGATGCCGTAGGCCATTTGCGAACTCGTCCCATGCCATTCTTGCATGTCTCCATATTCTCCACCAGTCCTTTGCGGCACCATGCAAGTTGCTAATCGCATGATCAACTCACTCCTCGTACACTACGTAAACACAGTGTTTCGCACTGCTGCAGAAACTGGTCCATGTTCTCGTGCATGTGTCCAGAGAACTCTGGAAGTTTCATTATATCCCTACTCTCTTGACAGGTTGTCGCGACAGCTTGACGCGTAGTCGTTGAGGCACTGGGGAGAGGTGATAGGTTTGTAGCTTGTGACGTATGACCTTGAAGTAGGGGAGGGGGCCTCGATGACAAAAGTTGCGCTAGCGAACACGCCCTCACGGAATGTGACAAGTTCCGTTGCGTGCGAACATCTGCGGTGGTGTCTTGTTCAACACAGCACACAAGTGGCCATCTCCTTCTTTTGTCTGTCACATGTTGGCGAGTCACATACTTCGGCCTGCTTTGGCGGGCTATGGTCGATAAGCTTCTCCACTTTCATGCTCGGGTTCCCCTTCCGGTTCTCCATGGCACATGTGTAGCGCTATTGCAATATTTCTCCAAAAAAGTGAATCAGGGAAAGCTGGTAATCCACACCTAACACATTCCTTGCTGCTCATTGTGTGCGATGGTTCAATTTGTTACTAGATCTAGCTCAGTGTGTTCTTTCCTGCTCTCGCTGACGTGCTGGCTGTAACTTAGCTGGCTAACAATGCAACTGTGGCTATCCTGTGGTGAAGTGTCATCTTCCAGTCCTTCTCTGTGTAAGTTGTACGTGGATTGACACTGCGGTATTCACGCCAAAGCGTTGGGTGCCATGACGCCGTGTCCGGTGAGAGTGAGGTAGGAATGGATCTGTGTTAGAATGCTGTGGGCGCCATTCGGTTAAGCGTGTAGCTGAGAACACGAGGCTCAATGGGTCGTGGTCTGTTCGGGCCGGCGTGCCCCTCTCTCACCTGGCGAGTCGAAACAGTTCCGGGTCGGGAAAAACAGGGAGAATCTGGAGAAAACTACACCTTACATGGACACTTATGGGACGGTCCACGCCCCCATACCCTAGGGCCTTAAACTAGCCAGTTCCAAATGGCGAAACAAAGTAAAACACTGGGTTGGATAATTGCACATGCGCATTACGTAATTTTTGCTGGACGAATCAAGAGTCCCGAAGCGCGCCACGTCTCTATCGTTCCGTCCGTCGCGGCCGCTGCTTCCAGACTGCCTTCATGCTGTGGTAGAGGGAGGGGACGGCGAAGCCATGTGTCCTGCACTGGCAGATGGCTGCGCGGCAGCCGGGATGGCAGGTGTCACACGTCAGTGTCAAGTTCACACACGCCCTGCCGCCGTCACATCTGCCGTTAACAACTAGCGCACACCTGCCACCAACACACTCGGCGAACACCTGCCGTGACCAGACGCAACTCCACCTGGCCTGTGGCCTGGTACAACGACAGTAGTATTGTATGTATTAGTATTGTTTTGTAGTATTGTATGTTTGGATTTATACTATCAGGATGCTGATGAGAAAGGATGTCTTAGTTAATCTTTGAAAAAAAGAAAAACACTCTGTGAAAAAAATCTGATGTGTGTATCTTAGTGTGTGGAATGAAAATGCATAATAGCAGCAATTTCTGTATTCATTTTCTTAAATGGATAAAAAAATGTAGTATTTATAAAAAATTTGGAACTTTGAAATCTTTTTCAAATCATATTATTTCAGAGCATTAATTGGCATGTTTAATCTCTGAAACAATAACGCTGGGTAAAAAAACTAGATTTGTCACTCATTAAGTGTGCAAAATGGGATTGCATAGCTGCAGTGTTTGTATTTGTTCTGTTTATATACATAAAAAAAATTGGAACTTTGAAATCTGTGTCAAAATCAGTTAGAACTTAGTCTGTTTCAGATTATTAATTGGCAAATTTAATTTCTGAAAAATAGCTCACAGTGGAAAAAAAATACTTGCTCTAAGTGTACGAAATGAGACTCACTAAAGCTGCAGTTTCTGTATTTGTTCTTTTTGAATAAAAGTACGTATGTTGGAAAATGGGTATTTCGAACAGTAAAGTCTATGTAGGTCAGTAGATGTTTGGGAAAAGGGACATCTCACGAAGTAAACACAGGTCTAATGTCACTGTGAAGCAATTAAAGGAAAACTATTCCTGGAAGTTATGTAAAGGCAGTGGTTTCTTATTAATGTTATTTTTGGAATAGTAGTTAAATCCTAAAATGCAGTAGATTTTGGCAAATAGTCTCATAGATTCGTTTAAAATTGTTATTACTATGTAACCTAAATTTTTCAAGACAAATAATTTGGTACTTTTGGCTAAATATTGACTGGGTAGGCCTATAAATTTTCATTCAGTTTTAGTTGATAATAAGCAAAATTTCTCTTAAAAAAAAATTAAAAAAAAAAAACTGTGTAGCAGAAAAAATTTCAACACATCTGTGTGACAGTTTTACAATGTCTGCTACCTTTTGGGAATTAGAAAACAATGCTCTCAAAAACAGCCTTTGCCTAAATAAAGAATATGTTTAGTTATTTTAATTACTGTACAAAACCATATTTTCTTCTACTTAGGTAAGGGGATTGAGACAATAGAGTCTTTAGAACTGTATGCAACTCTCAGACGTAATTTAAAAGGTAGGGTAATTTTTTTAAAGTCAAATACTGCAAGTATGTAGATAGAATCGTATATAAAGAATTTCATAGAACAAAAAGATATGTTAAAAAATAATTAGACAAGAGGTGATTTTGGAATAGCCTTACTAGATTGTAAATCATATTGGATGCTTTCTAAAATTAAAATGCCTTTTACAGGAAATAAATTTTAAAAAATAAATAAACTTAAGCTGTCATGCGTTTGATGGTCAAAATTTAGGAGATAATAGGATTCAAAATGTACATAATTCTATAGTTATGACAACACTTAATATATTATTCCTCTAACAGGAGAAAATTGGTAGGAGTGTACCGTAATGGTGGTCTCGCATAGGCCCGACTGAAGCAACATGATGGGCACAATGTGACACTAGAAATTCTCGTTATTGCGAACACTGGTTTAGTCGCTGCGCAACAAATTCTAAAAAAGTGTTGCAGCAGTTTGTTGCCATTACATACTAACCCATAGTACGACAGCCGCAGATGTTTACAGTATTTAGTATTTTTTTCCGTTTATTAGTAATATATTTTAAATATCCACTGGCATTCAGAAATGTAAAAATAAACATACAATTTCATATTTGCTTAAAAAGGTTATGATTTGGAAGAGAAGAAAAAAAATTTCTATTAAGAATTTGAGTTGCATCCACCATTTTTGGCGTGTTGATATCATAGAAATCTCGGTGCTGATTGGTGAACATCTTTTGATTTTAGTGTCGCAGTGGCTTTGTCGCATCTTGTCATGGCTATGTGATTTCACCTTAACTGTTTGAGATGCTATGTGTTTCACCTCCACACACTGAGCAGAAGGGTGCCATGCAAGGAAATATGATCAACAACATAATGAAACATTCTGGGGGGGCATGGATTTCATTCCCGACTCTGACCATCTTTATTATCACTCTAAGCAAATGCTGGAGTGGTTCCTTAACAAAGGCCACGGCCAATGCATCTCCCAGTTCCAGTCATCACCATCTCTAATAATCTCACTGTCTATGAGATGGAAAGTTCACCCACCTCATTTTATTATTCTTAGAGACTGGTAACAAAACATATCAAATAATTGTTGTCTAATCTTAATACAGTAGGCCAAAAAATCAGGGTTGGCAAAGTTTTTCCCATCCCCGGTAAAAACCATGGTAAAATCCGGTATTTACCGTCCTGGTAAGTATTAGTTTTTCCCATGTGGATAAAACTTAAATTTAATGTAAATATAACTCCTTTTTTAATCACAGTAATTCTGTAAAACTCAGTGATTTTAAATTCATAAATAACAAATATATTTATAAT
>PNEQ01036414.1:0-24196 GCA_003012365.1 Medauroidea extradentata | reverse complement strand
CACCTGGCCCTATACCTTTACTGCTGGGCTTTACCACCTGGTCCTGGGTGTTTGCTGCTGGGCTTTACTACTGGCTCTGGACCATTGCTGCTGGGCTTTACCATCTGGCCCTGGACCTTTACTGCTGGGCTTTACCACCTGGCCCTGGACCATTGCTGGTGGGCTTTACCACCTGGCCCTGGACCATTGCTGCTGGGCTTTACCACCTGGCCCTGGACCTTTACTGCTGGGCTTTACCACCTGGCCCTGGACCTTTACTGCTGGGCGTTACCACCTGGTCCTGGGTGTTTGTTGCTGGGTTTTGGTATGGAGTGCTCACAGTGAATTTTCAAGTCTGGATGAGGTAGAGATAATTTGAATGAGCAGAGCAGTGAACAGTTGGAAGTGTAGTCAACTGCATGATTCAGCTGTTGATATTTTGATCTTATCTTTATAAATATACAGGAGTGAAGAAAATTATTTGCGGTTTACAATTCATATGCATGCATATTTCCTGGTTTCACGGCTAGATCGTGACACTCAATTTTACACTCACTGCCGACGTTTATATTGTACGTTTGATTTTGGGCATTCTGTAGATGCTATCAGTGCATATTTTAATGATGATGTGATGACTTCAGTGAGAAGAGAAATGCAAAATTAATGTCGGTTACGAGGATGAGTAATTGACAGTGTTTGTCTAAGGAAATCTACATGGTAAAGTTTCCCTCTTATGATTGGTTTGGGAACACTATTTAATGAGAATATAAAACAAATGTTTTTATTTATTTATTTTTTCCAGACATGCAAAAGCAGCTAAACCTCTTCTCTTGGGTTGTAGAGTGGAACATTAGTAGCAGTATTCTTACACTAATATGTTGTTTCTCATGGGACTAACAAAAAATATTTCAATATATGAGGAATCTCAATTAATGTGGTCTTGTAATGCATGTGAAAACTGTTTGATACATGTATTTACAATGTTTCAAGATTTTTGCTTTTCGAACATGATAATACGTACTGTAAAAGATTGTCATGGCATTTTTAAATTGTACTTTTTAGTCTATTGTACAGAAAAGTTCTAAAACGATAGGATTTAAATTTACTCTGTGATTGGAAATGGTGTCATATAAAAACATGACCCAGAATGACAGTACCTTGTCACAGGATGTTCACTAACAGGGAAAAGTCTGGGAATTTCATGTTACAGGGAAATGTCTGGGATTTTTCAGTTTTTTTTAGGGAAAAACTACATTATAATATATTTTGTACACCTGATTAATTTTAAAAAATTGTAATTTTGAAGAGCAGTATTGTTATTTATAGACTGATTACATTCGCTGCTGGAAAAAATGATTGTATTTTTCAGATGTGTGTACCTGTTTCTATTTAATTGTTAAGATGATCTTTTTCTTAGCTCATTCAATGTGTTGACCTACCTAGTGGCTGTAGTTCATTATTCAAATGCTTGTATCAAGTTCTTGTACTGTTGTTCCATTACAGCAATTTATTTCAAATGTGGTTTATATGTATTGATGTAAATATGGAATAAGGATACCAATTCAGTCAAGAAGTTGGGCACCTCATAGCATCTCGGGTCTGAGAACTGATGAGGGTGAATAAAGTTGGAATTGAGTGGGGTTGAGATTGAAGGATGGGGGAAAAGAAATATCCTTGGGGAAACTCGTGAACGTTCCAACATTATTTCTACTAACAAAATCGGGTGTGACCAACCACCAGGAATCAAACCCAAATTATATTGATGTGAGGTGAATACACTAGCCATTTGGCCACTGCATACCTTAAACAGTACTAGTTTTGTCAATAATAGTAAGGGAACAGTAATGGTAAAGATGGGGAGTTCCAAAATAGAATGTCAGCCACACATGGCTTTTGTTATAACCATCTTGTCAGAGATATTATAAATTAATGCTACTTGTTCAGGGTTGCCACTGGCCTGGAAAGTCAGGGAAATGATGTTTGGTCATGGAAAGTCAGGGAAATGATGTTTGGTCATGGAAAGTCAGGGAAATACATTTATGGTCAGGGAAGTTTCAGTATAGTAAAATGTTTGAATTTATTTATGAAGTCAGTTACAAAATGCCCACCTTTTTGTTTAAAAAATGGCTTTACTATTGTAAAAAGTAAATAATGTTACAAGTGTCACTTGGAAAAAGGCTTTGGTTACTGCTCTGTTTTTCGAAAATACATCGTTAACTCCACCAATGTCTGCAATTTTTCATTTCACCGACTTTACCTAAGAACACATCAGTGGTTGAAAAAATTTGTGCATTAATTTATTTTGTAGACAAGCAGGGACTAGATTTTTGTGAGTTTCAAAATTTTTACATAATGGTATGTTATGAGCTACGTCAACAGGCGTACAAAAAATGCTCAAATTTGCTTAACTTTTTAAATTCGTCTTCTTGCAAATACAGTGTGATCACAGAGTTGCGTACTTACATCAAATTAAAACCCAATGTTTAACAGCAGAATCGTGATAACGCCTACGAAACTCGTACAATGAGAGGCAAAATAATGCCCCACAGGCAACAAAGATACACTGCAGAGGTTTAACCATTTACGATACATATCACGTCTGCTCATTATTTATATGCTATTATAATATCATCTAATATTGTATGCTACTCATAACCCATCAATGAACACGACTCTTAAATGAATTTCCATCAAAACTCTACCGGCCTCGGCGGCCCTTTAGGCCTTTACCGACCTTTTCTGTCGGTGGAAGCAGGTCGAAGCTTGTGATCAACCTTAAACCCACGTGATCTACCAGAATTGGCAAAAAAAGGTTATGCGTTGGTGCATTTCCGATTAGGCGGAGTTAAAGTATTTAGAAACAGAACACGAGCTGCAATAAAATAATCAGATAAGCTTGATTATTGATTACTCATATAAATCTATTACTTTTTTTTAGAGCTGTGCCGATCCCCAAATTTTAACGACACGCCGATGCAACAATCTGTCAATATAAATTTTTTGTATCTGCTGATCCCGGACTTTTGGTCAGGGAAGTTGTTACAGTTTCGTCAGGGAATTAAAATGAATATCAGTGGCAACCCTGTTGTTGCATATTTTAACATTTGGTACTGTCCTTTTTAATATTTCTCCCTTTTGATGAAAAATAGCTCGAACATGAATAATCACAGACCTAACTCTAATTCACGCCTAATGATAATGTCTCTGCTGCAGTTTCATATAATGTGACGAAACCATTTAGCAATATCGTGTAATAGTCTATTATTTTTGCATGTTCTGTGAATATAAATGAACTTTAAATGCAAGTTTAAAGAGTTTTGTTTATGTTTATTACGTATGCAGATGTGACAAATATTGATCATGCATGTGCTATCATTAGAGACATGAACTTTTCGCGAAAAGAATTTTGCCCCACTTTGTTCCAGTGCCTTATGTGCACTTCTGCAGTTCTGCTTCATAGATATTGGCAGCGTGCCTTTGAACTGTGACGTTTCTCATTTGACTGTACCAATCACAATAAGGTCACTGTAACACCACACATCTGTGATTTGCGTGTAAAACCTCACGACACACGAATGTCAAAACATCCAATCTCTGACCGTGAAGCAAGTCTGCAGACGTGCACACAAGTCACTGACACAAAGTGAGGCAAATTTCTTTTCGCGAAAAGTTCATGTCTCTAGCTATCATATATTGTCAGCCGTAGCATAAACCCGCCTCCTAGCTTTGGATAGGCTAATCACAGCTCAGCTCTCCGTTCATAATTGTTTAAATTTTTCCCTGTACTTTTCAGGCAAACAACACTGAAAAATGAACTTTTATTTTTCATTTTGAACTTTGGTTATATTGAAGCATAAAATAAAATTTATTTGGAGGATAAAATACAAATCACGATGTGTACGTAGAACACCAATAATCGGGCATACTATAAAAAAATGGCCTCGTCGAGCGCGTCAGAAGTTTCACAGCCAGTTTGACATACATATTTCCATCAACAATGTTCATATTGTTTTTTTATCGAGAGGATTATTTAATCTGAACAAATTTTTATTTTCTAATATATTTTGTTTCATTATTATTTTCTTTCGTAAATAATAAAATAACATTGCATAGCATGCTGGCCAAATTAATGATGTGCTAATGAAAAGCTTGAAATTTTCGAGCCTAAAAATTACAATATTTCCAGCCAAACTTTAGCTGGAGGAAAGTATTCGGCTGAGCTCGATTTTCGAGTACTCTGACCTTAACCGTAGTATCAAAAAGTGTTGGCTAACTTTTGAAGGTTTTATCTACTTGTATACACATGTGCATGTTGCGTCATTAGTGTAATTGTATGTTTTAATATGTTGCTAAAAAGGTGAATTAGTATTACTTTTACTTAAATTATAATTAGTTACGTATTGTCCATTCTTTCCTGTTTTTGTACATGGTTCTTCTTACATTAATTATAAATATTAGATGTACATGATCTTTTACTCACAAACATGATTTCATTTTCTCAATTTTGTACTCTGTTTTCAATGCCAATGAGTGGAATAAATAGTTTTTTGCAAATGTGTTCCTTTGATTTCTTACACTAATTAAAAAAATTCTTACCTAAAACATTTAATTTCTTACAGTTTTAGATTCCTCATGGTGGTGAGCCAGTGCCTATTTACTTGAGTTATTAATAAAATCCTTACCCGTACCTATTTATTTAAGTTTAGTTTTGAACATAACATTAAATAGTAATCATTGTCATGTCTTAATAGGTTTTCTGGTAAATGTGATGTCTTCACAGATCTAAGTGTATCAATTCTTGAATTGTTAGCTACAAAATATTCAGGTCAACACTTGCTGATTTATTTGACCACCAATAGGAAAATTTCAAGAAATAAGTTGGTAAGTATGTAATATTAAGGAATCTTGAAATGTATTTATATAAATTTTTTAAAAATACTTTGACTGTTACTTGGCTAATTGACTATTGTTCACAATTAAAATAATTAATTCCAACTAAAAGTTGCAGTAATAGTCAATTGGGAAGCGGAATAGGTTCATACACTAAGAATAATAGTGCCACTTCTCAAACAATTTTTTTTTTCATATGTTTTGATATTTGGAATGTCTATGGCTTTGATCTATACAGTAAAACAAGGCCCTATGTGGGGTATTCATTGTACTAAATGTATGGCCTTGTTATACTGCATAGATCAAGTCATACACTCCAAATCTCCAAAAATATATATAAATTTTTTTTTTTGAAATTTGGCCCTATTTTTTCGGTGTGCGAGGTATAGGTAATTTTTAATTTCCCGCCAATATCATAGTTTAAATGTCCCGCCGTCGCCGCCATTTTGAATTTAGTTCAAGGTACAGCCACCAGGAGCGCTGTGCACTGTCAATGATAACTATGTAACAGATAGCCATCTAAACCCTCTCTTATCAATGGGTAGGCCTACTTCAATTAGCCTTTTCAGTTAACAATCACTGGCGTAATATGATAAAATTAGATACAATAATGAAACTAGTACAGACACTTTCAGCACACCATTTTTACAGCACCTAATGGTTGGTGTACCTTTTTAAAGTAACATATTAGTATTTAAGAATCTAAAGTCCTACACAAATAATCATATTTTTAAATATGATATACAAATTTATACTACTTTGCACCACTGAACACACAACATCCTTTTTCCTATATCATTACATGTTACAAAGCAATTCTACTATTCAGTACAGCATCTTAACTTTTCAACACAAGATCCACTGTTGCTACGAGTGTAGGTCTACGTAAATTTTAAAATAATCTACAGGCATCGTCAGGGGACAAAGCAACTGCGTTTTTGACTGCTGACCAATCATAAGGCATGCTTTAGTTCATTGTGCCTGCTGATTAGCCAGCATTGTTAAGCTCTAATGCAGCATAGTGTCTTTGTCCATTGAAGAAGACCAATGTTTACTCGTAGAAAAGGTTTATGCTATTTTACATAGGACTAGGGTTTATTTTGTATTCATTTTTACATTAGCTATTAAAACATGATAGTTACCTCAAGTTCTATAGGTAATTACTTGGAGAGGGAGTTTTGAATTCCTTAAGATTGCCACGCCTCTCCCTAGCCTGTAGGGGCAAGTCACTGAACTGGCGTGCTGTCTTCTCACCAACAATGCACCCATGGGGGCGGCACTTGGAGCACACCCTGGGGGTGGCACTTGAGGCAAACCCAGAGGGTGGCGCTTGGGGTACATGCCCCCACCAAAAGGGACTAAGTTTATAATTTTTATGTACTACATGTACGTTGAGAAACTATTGCCAGCATGGTGTGTTCACATGTTTCTCAACTGATAAACTGTAATGTATAAGAGCTTTGTCGAGTTCCCCCACCCCCTGTAGCTTGCAGAGTTAGGTTTATCAGATCTTGTGCCTACCCCTAGCCAAAATCCTGGGTGCGCCCATGAACGCACCTCGGCCGCCTATATGAAACTTTCAGAAGTGACCATATTATTTTATGATTTAATATTAAAGATAAATGTGCGTTGTACCCTCCTATAGCTTTTAAAATATTCTGAGCCAAGATTTATATAACTAAAAAAGACCACAAAAACTCCCACTCATGTGCATTGAGTAGTTTTTGAATACTCTGGCAATGACTGAAGCTCTACACACTGCTCGGTAGCCTGGGCAGACGACCACATTAATATATGTATAGTTCTAAAACATGTTAATGATTCTCTGAGATGGCTTAAGTAGGATTACTGATGTACAATTTTATAAATTATAGCTTGACTTTAAGCACAATCAAACACACATTTTCTTCATCAGCTGTTTACCAAAAAAATTGGACTACAGCAAGCTCACCGGCATAAATTATTTTTCCACACGCAAGTGAACAATTAGCCGTTCACTTGCAAAAATACCAACAAAAATATGGACATGTCATCGTATCGTATCAACAAATATAAATAAACATTTTGCATGTTTTCTGTTAAAAAAAAAAAAAACATTTCCGAAAGTTGCCGAATTACATCGCGCTCGGGAACCTTCGGGCATGCAGAGAGTTCTGTGAAAAGAGCCTCACCCTGGGAAGAGAGATACGCGGCGATTATGGCCGCCTGCAATGCTGCCAAGCTAGAAGCGTGCAACCACTGTACGTGCGCACCCGTCTGCAGTGTTGACAACGCCAACTACACCACCACGACGAAAGCAGGAGTTTTAAATTCAACACAAATTGTTTTCAAGTGTTATTGTGTTCATTGAAAGTGTATGATTACTGTTTGTTTCAGACAGTCAACGTTTGAACTGCAAAGATGTATGTATTTTGTGTTATTTATATTTTCTTCATCGTCGTATGTTTCTGCAAGACAGATTATTTCTTTTGAATTTTAATCAAGGAAGATTTCTAAATGTTTTAATTGTTGAATGTTTGAAGTCATTGTTGTTTAGACATAATGTACCTTTCTGCAATTACCTAATTAGCTAAGTATATCAACTTAGGCAATTTGTAGGTAGGGCTGTCTGTAACGAGATCGACACAGTTTCTGAAGCTTTTTTATATAATTTGATGATCTAATGAACTGAGAAAGACTTTGTTAGAAAAAAACAGAAGTTTTAGTTTTTTAACAGCTCCCACCTTAATAAAATAATTTTTGTTGAACTTAATTAATTTAACATTATTATTGTTTTGTGTTAGATTAACAAATCTCTCACTCGTAGTTATTTATAGTTACTCTTAATTATTTATCATAGACGTTAAATTATCTAGAAGCTATCTGAGATTGTTATTGAATTTCTGAAAATGCTCGTATAACTGTCCTTCGTTGAAAATATTGCAAGTATTGTACGAATATGTTAATAATATCAAATTTTTGCATAATTGTTTATTTAAATATTTTCTTAATTTATTCCAAAATCTGGTTAATATTTTAATGTGAATTTGAAATATGTGTTTAAAATTTTAATTACCATACAATTGTACATAGTATAAGTCTAGTTCTTTTTACTTTGTAAGTAAAGAGTACTAATCTACTTCAGAAAGGTTTCTCTGAGCAGATTGCAGGTTTTATACCTCTTTTGTTGATCGATTGCCAAGGCAACGGCTTCCGATTTAAAGGAGAATATAGGTATGCTATGTGAAAAAAAGAGAAGAGAAAGAGAGAGAGAATTACATGAATTTCGATGGAAGAAGCATGTGGTACAATCAGCCCAGCAGCAAAATGCATCATTTAATTTCTACCGTCGACCTAAGGTTAGGTCAGGGAACTTATTAGATAGAGGGTAGTATGTCTGTTATTTTTAGGCCATTTTAAGAAGAGGCTCACATCAGTAGAAATATTTAGGCTAAATTTGAAGTGTTATGAAGACACCGAGAACTTCAGATCTACATTGTAAGATTAGCCATTTGAATACCTATGTCTCTAGCGTCCCTATGTATATCCATCTTGTGGACAAGGCCGACCACTTCAAATATTGATTTGGATAATTCCACCAAAATTTATTTCACTAAATTTACGTTTACAAAATTTAAATGAAACCTTAAAATTTTATTCCGTTAGAGTTTGGTGTGCCTAATCTTTGTCAACGAACTCAAACCCAGTGGTCCTGAGTTAGAAGTTATGTTCCGCGACTGAGCACCCATATATAATAGAACCTAAATTTTAAGTTTATCCCTAGCCGAAGAACTTTGATTGTACCTAGTATAAAATTTTTAACCAAACTCAAGATCTTTTCTACTTTATGGTAAATTGTGCCTAAACCATGTGTTTGACCTAGGGTGAGAGATTTTAGAAAAAAATAATAATTTTTTTTATATACTTCATTATCCTCAATAAGTGCACTATATCAAATTGAGATGCTGTGTCTATGTTTTGGTGATGAATCTACAAGAATCTACATTTTGGTAAGAAAAGTATCTCCTGCAAACAGTAATTAAACTTACAAATTATTCTATACTCAACTCACCTTATTTATCGTCACAAAAATGTTGGGTACTACTACTATTAACGTAAAGCAAAAATCAATCAACACAACATCTACACATAAGAAATATTGCACTACTGTGTTTTGTTTCGTCTCATCTTTGTGTCGCATGTTGTTTTCTGTTCGTGTCTAATAGAATACTGGTTTTGTTTCGCCTCATTGGTGTGTCGTATTTTATTTGTATTTTGTGAGTCACACTTTTTATCTGTTTGTTATTTTGCCAAAGCAGACCTCAAACCTGGGTTGTCTGCCTTGGTGGTGTCCTGGGTTTTTCTTTTCTTTTCATTTTTATTTTTCTTATCTATTTGTCTCTGTTTTCATTTTATCCGATTCCGTTTATGGACTTTTATGTTGTGTATGTATCCTGTTGACTAAAACATAATCTGCGTACTTATTTTTTCCCCGCTATCTTTAATTTTCTTTGACAGTCATCTATATCGCAATGGAGTGTGTCCAAGAAACTAAATCCAGTGAATTCATACATATTATTTGACATCCCTGGACTAAAATACAGGTCTTAAAATAATATTGACTGTAAGAAATGAAATTTTGCATTTCAGTAACTTTATAATGTTCCTTGTTTTTAAAACATTTAACATATTTGAAATATAAAAAATGGACTGTAAAACCACCTTTTCTAATATTTATACAAAACATTCCTCAAAAACCTGTGGCTAGTTTCCAACATCTTATGCAGCATGCGCTGCGTTATACTCACCCCTTGCGAAATGAAGCTCCACACCTCAAGTACACATTGCTCTGTTGGTCCGTTTGAGTTACATATGAGGGGCTTAGAATGATGGTGGTGTATGTTTTATTTTATTAAGAGATGTTTCTTCATTCATATTAAGCATGTTTTAAAAGACAATTTCGTTACAATTATTACACTTTTTTACTCAATTTTCGAAATAAAAAGCAAGTACTAAAAACGGGGCTGTATTTTATGTGTAAAAGCAAATATTCGTTTTGGTGAAAATAACTTTACGTGACTTACAACACTATCATTCTAAGCCCCTCTTACATTACAAGTAATATTTGATTTAGATAAGGTTTTTTATGTACTATAACATATGTTTGAAACATTTTTCTGTGCCACCTACAGTTTGGTTGTAAATCACTAAAAATTTTAAGTCTTTGCTTGACTAAAACATAACCATTAAGGGGTATTGGTCCCTACCACCTTGGATTTATCTGTTTTTTCTCGATAACTTCTATTCCAGTCGATGTATCAAAATTTTTCTCACGACAGGGCATAGATACAAACTTAATCGATTTTCTGTAATTGCTGGAACCATAATATATTCATTATTTTGCAAAGGGAAACAGCTGAAAAGGAAAAATTGCTTTATTTACGGGAGCGACTACAGAGGCCACAAAATTAACAGAAACAATGCCATATGGATTCCAAAAAATGAATGAAACAATAAACTATGCCTTGTCAGCGTGAAAAAAGCAAAACAATGTGTATATTCCCTGATTTATAAGAAAAACAGTAAAACCGATCTGACAGGGATCAATCTCCCTTAAGCTTTTCAGTCCAGGAAACACAACCATTCTACAACTAAATTACACTTACTACTGCACTCATGGAAACAAACATAATAAGGAGCTTTAAAAAACCAAGAAGAAATTAAACCATTTTGATACTGAGTCTATTTTCTGTAAATACATGTGAAAATAAAAAATTGTGACTATTTTTTTTTTTTTCGTTAGAGTTATGTGTAGATTATCGAAGGACCCTTTGTTTATCGAGTTAATCACAGCCACTTTTTTACCATTGAAAGTGACATAGATATATACACGTTTACATGATTTAAAGTCGTTTAGGATTTATGTTGCTAGAATGAGATAAGTAATTTAAATAAATGCTGTAACATTGGTAACTCACAGCAACTGTAATGTTTTCATAACAATTTTCATTTAATATAAATTTAACTCTGCATATTATCTCTTAAACCAGTAAGCTCTTAAATAGGGCCTATATCTCACCTCCCATATTCAGTTTTACTACAATTCACACCTAAATTTTCATTCTTTGTACACGATTTCCTTCCTTTTTTTAGCGAGCTGAAGGGAAAGAGACGCCTTTCCTTCCCTATCACACCAGTACGATACTTAGGTAATGTTCAAGATTCCTGAAGTTCAAATACCTTCAAACATGTTTCAACGTCTGAATGTAAGCTTGTAATTGGGGGTGAAAATAGTAGGACAATAAAAGAAGGTAGGCCTATAATGATTTCAAAATTTTCTTGTGTCGGTGTACCGTAATAATACATGGTAACACGAGGGAAGAAGTATAGTTTGTCGTTATACGTCCACGCACATACGTCGTTTGATTCGAAATGTTGACCAATGGTTATTGCTCGAGAGGGGATTCAGGCGAGTGAGGTCGGGATAAACCGAGAAACTGTAGGGCCTATAAATAAATAAAAACGCTACTAACTTATTAACTTAAAGAAAAGTGTACATTCAACAATTTTCGGCACAGTACTTGTAGTAAACGTTAACTGACTCGTTACACAAATTCCTAAAAATTTGGGAACTATTTCAAAATTTGTATACCAAATTCCACTTTTGTCTCAAAAGTTATGGAAAAATTCTATTAAAAATTGGACACTTTCCACTGCTCTTAAAAAACTAATTTTACAGGTCTTCTCTCAATTATTTAATCGCCAGTATTTCTGTGGAAGAAAACACCAGGCTGTGATTTGACATATGTAAAAAAAAAAAAAAATACATATAATTTTGTATTTAAAAATTTTTTTGGAAAATTGGAAATTTTCATTTTAAAATACAAAAATATTTTATTTAAATTTTTATACATATCAAATCGTAGCCTACAGCATTGTTATGTACTGTGAATTTTTTCGGTTTGGTATGTCAGTTGGTTTTAGTGGCGTACATAAAACCGTAAAGTGCAAATTTTGAAGTTTACAACTCATTACAAGAAAAATATGAGAGATACAAAAATTTCCCAAGAGGAAGATTTAGTCACAATTTATGTTTAAAATAAGGAAATAAATATCTGGTACAAATATAAAAATTAAAAAAAAATACGTTGAAAACTGAAGTTAACCGCGCCCTTAAGGAAAAGAAACTAATCGGAAGTTGGGTTTTTAATTTGTATCGTTATTAGTTTAGTGCATCTGTAAAGTGTGTCTGGAACATTAAAGGTCTCAGTTATTAATCAACGTACATTAACATGCAGGAGAATAGATGTTTTCATCTAAACTGTGTCATTTACTCTAGGTTCGTGTATGTGTGGATACAGGCTGCTTCTATCCAATGAGCTACAATTTACACACACCGTAGAAAGGGTTCCAGTTTACACACATCGTAGAAAGGGTTCCAAATAAATTCTCTTGATTACCTCATAACCTGCAGAGAAAACTTATGAATCATGTAAAATAACGTAGTTGCATAGTATATTTAGATTAATTTATTTTAAAAGTATTACAGAATTAGTATTCTAATCGTGTCGACTAATGCGTGTGGTAACAAAACAGCAAAACATTTTAAAATAAGATCCTGCTATACAAAGCAAAGTTTTTTTATTTATAAGAGATTAACATTTATGTCCTCTATTTACGTATACTCTAGAAACTGAGTGTTTTACAGGTGTAACGAAGGGATCATATCTCCCAATATATTGTGTCTGCACTTCTTTCAAACTTTTAATATTACAATACACAAACAGTTCCTAGGTTTGGTCTGTTATGTTTTCAAGACAGGCTTGTTAAGCGTATGCCGTCATTGCTTTGGAATAATTTAAAGACACATATGCGAGTTTAATATGTCAATAATTTAATTTGATACATTCATCTTAATTTCTTGTTTTCATTTTATACTTAGTAACATTGCATGTAAAAATATTTTAACGTACGCCTTTAAAATAGTACTTTAAACAGATATATGTAACATTAACACTATCATTTGCTAAGACTTCAACTTTAAAACAATGATTTGTGCATTTTAAGAAATTAAATATGTTTACTTTCAAAACATCAATAATGCATGTACAAGCTGTAAAAATTTACAATCTACCATCAGCTCTATGCTATTTTGGATATAGCATGAACAGTAAGAGCTACTATTGCTTGCATCGTAACACATATCCTTAGCTTCAACCATGTTCTCTCGTATTTTTACTTATAAGTAAAAATATGTTTTTATAAAACATGAATTTGAAACTCGGTGTAAAATTTAATTATATCGAAAACCGTTATTATCTTGTTACTCAGGTACTGATTCGTCAAGAACTTGTAATTACAGTACACAACTATGCAAATTTTTCAATCGGGTTAATTTTATTTATCATCCCTGACATACTGTAGTGACATCCTAATAAGGATGTTCCAACTTTTTGACTTCATGGGAACATATTTGTGAAAACATACATACTTAAAGGGCAAACAAAACTATAGTGATGTTCAGTAACGAATACTGAACATATAATCGGAAAGTATAATAGTATCTATGAAAATACATGAAGGGAAACATTGGCTGTATAAAATAAAAACAGCTGCATCTCCACAAGAAAGAAAAACTTGAAAATCTATTTCAGTTTGATACCGTAGTTTTCGAGTGGGAATATTTTGAAATGACATTAATAATTTCAGTCATTTTGGCTGGAGTTAAACAGACAGCAATGTGGCTATAGTAAGGCTACGCTCTAGAAACAAGCGAGAGTCGTAAACATGCCGGCCTTCTGCGGGCGACAGACGAGTGGCCATGGCTGTCAGGGGAGTACGGCGGCCCACACAGGAGCTGAACAAACACCATCACGTCTTGTCTTCGCAGGCGGAAGTCAGGATAGATGTAGGCAGCAACCGCTCCACCTCAGCGTCCTGCATCTCCGAGAAGATGTCTATCAGGTTGTTGATGCCGATCAGATAGCCGTCTTCATGGTTACCCACAATCCACTTGGATGCATGGTCGACTTTCATGCCGTTCGGCAGGACGATCGTTTTAGCGAAGTCTATCATCCATACGTTTGCATTTGCAGCATCGTGTACAAACAGCAAGGAACTGCCAATCATCTGAAACACCAGAAAATACATTTTTGTACACTAGTTAAGCAATAGCCTGTTATATTTCATTACTGAAACTACTTCAACAAATCTCACACACGACTCATCATAAGAAGAAATATGAAAACTACGGAGGGCTGGCTGGATCACAGATTGTATGTAAAATCCGCCGAATTTTCCCATGACGATGGCTAAAGCTGGATTAAGCACCAAAACTTAGGGCACGTGCGTACATGTGTGTAAATCACGTACGTACGTGACTGAGTGGGTCAACTTTCTACTTCTTACATACGTAATCAAGTCGTAAGAACGTACGACTTGATTTTAAAATGTTTTTTATACTTCCTTCTTAATCGAAAATTATTTTATTTGTTTCGTTCTAAATAATTAATGTGCTACAATTTATTGCCGACAATTTGCTCTAACAAACAACACTTAAATAAATATATAGATTCTGTGACTTGACTCAAATCCAGAAAAACCTTACGTACGTGTGAAGATACATACGCTTGCTGCTAAGCGTGGTTTTGAATCCGGCTTTCGGCTGCGATTAGTATAAATATTTCCGAAAAATTAAAACATGTGCACATATTTTGTAGATGTTGAAAAAGAGTACTCGAAACAAGTAACAAATATTTATTCCAGTCACAAATATAAGGGCGTATTACAGTTTGCTGTGGTTTTCATTGTCAAACTCAACACAATGTGATATTAAGGTTTTCTTGGGGATCCCCCGTTTCCTCCGTCCTTTCATTCCGGTTCTGCTCCATATACTCACCTCATGTCATCCCTCACCAGCTCTAAAGACCTCGATGTAAAGCGCTGACTAAAATCTCTCTCACTCACTCATTTACTCAACAGAATGTAATGTGTAAAAACAAGTATTCAGAGCAAGAATTAAGGAAAACAGTTGGATATGTTAAGAAGTTATCGAATATTGTCTTCAAAAGCAGTGAGAATATCTTGATTAAATGATCACAATTTAGTGACAGCCTTAAACTAGTATGAGCGAACAAAGTAATCTCGTGAAAAGACAACAGAGCTGAGAAAATAATGATATTCTGAGAGTTCTTAAAGTTGGTAGAAGAGTTTGTTCAGGAAGGGAGCACTTTACTGTGATTGTAATATTACCCCTACTGCATTTGAATTAATAAAAAGAAACTCTTCACAAGTTACACTATAATCATTAAACTAAGAGAAACGATTTAACGAAAGTCGATGTTTGTCATTGGACACCTAGTTCGGACAATTAATTATTGGGAAATATTAGGGTTACGTATTTACTGTTAGTGGACAATATTTATAAAGTAATTTAATCCAAACGGCGAAAAAAAAAGAGCAAGAAATGATCAAAAAGCGTAACATAATTTGAAACACTGATGAGTTAAACGGAGAGGTAAAAAAAAGAAAGAAAAACGTGTTTCTATATACACCTCTCTGCTTGGAAGATATATTATTAAACATTCTGAACGCATCACACGCATACTTACACAGACAAAAAAAATTGCATTGAATAAGAATTCAAAATGTTACTCAGTTGATTATGCATTGTTTGCATGCAAAGATCAGCATTAGAGCACACATTGTTAGCAAACATTAATAATGTCACGAGACACTCTTTGAGGTGATGGAAGAGGAGGAGGGTGAGGGTGATAGATATGTCCCCAGATCAAATTAAATTAGGAGTAGCTGACCGTGATATAGAATTGGCGAAATAAGGCGTGCCTCTTCGGATGAATCACTGTGGTCATGACGGGTATCGGTATCGGCTTTAGAATGGGCAGTTTCAAATATGACATACACAGAGCAGGATACATATTGCTCATTCAGAATTTAATTATTTGTTTCAACACTGGAAAACCTTTGGTATTCACAAGTCAAGAAAAAAAAACTAATGATCTTTAAACGGCTGAACAGATTTCCTTTAATCATAGCTAACACTCTTGATCAAGTCAGCTAAAAAAAACTGCGTCAAAATCGGCCCATTCGTTTAGGAGCTACGATGCCACAGACAGACTCACAGATGCACAGACAGACACCTCAAACTTATAACACCCCTCTTTTTGCGTCGGGGGTTAGAAATGACTCATACCATCCTATTGCAGTATTTCTTAAACATGAAGAAGTATATAAACGTACGTGCCAGTTGTTGACCGGGGATTACTCCATCGGGAACATCGTCCCCATTAGATTCGCAGCAATCAGCCGGCTCTTGGGCCTGTCATACAACACAAGCTGGAATATGGACAGCATTTTCCTTGTTGATGCAATATCGTGGTACAATTTCGCTATAAAGAAGGACCACGAGTTCTATCACATAGGATGTATGTGTACAATGGTGTGTATATTTGAGAGTGTATATATGGTAAAAATTAAAAAAACTATAATTCTGCAGCTCCATTTTACGAAATTTGCGTATAACTTACAACAATAATTCTGAAAGCGCAATTATTAGTAATTGTTACGTAAACAACTTATCCAAAAACGCAGCTATTTCTGCTATAAATTGTTCTTCGATGCTGTGTAATTGGTAGGGACTGGAAAATTTCGCGAATTCAATGACCTGCAGGCTAGAATCCATTGTACTATGCATACTCAATCCACGACTATTTGTCCATTAGCTACTACTACTCAGTGGAACAGCAGACAATGAACTAATAGTCGGGGCTCGAGGATGCATAGTACAATGGATTCTAGCGTGCAAGTAATTGAATTCGCGAAATTTTCCAGTTCCTAGTAATTGGCATACATTTGTTTAATAAATAATTATATAAAGACTCGCCACAAGGAAACAACAGATTAATGGGGTATTGCACAAAATTTCAAATGTTGTGCGCCCTCTTTCGAGGTATGCTGCCTATATGCTGTGGAGTGGTATGCTCCAACAGTTTTCCTCAAAGTGGCGACGCCGTTGTTGTCACTGACGCAGGAGCATAATCTCGGATGTCGGAGCTCAGTGTCCCTAGCCAACATACATATTTATGCCAAGTCCGGTCACGACCATTGTCAACACCCAGAGTGATGCATAATGCATCAGGAATGATATCACACAGTCACCGCCGGATCGCTATGGCACACAACACATTGTTGTAAAAACATCATAGGTGACAGAATCTGGGACGGAGTTGTAGTGTCAGCTGTTACTCTGATTGGACAAAAAAGAAATATTATGTAATTATCTGTATTGTGTCAGAACTTTGATTGTGTAGAACCAGTCTATTGTGTGTTCATGATTTAGTGAAGAGATACGCGCTGAATGTCTAAACTAGCCTCATATAGTCATCCTGCATCACTTTTTACGAGTCGGCCTTCATTAAAAGGTTGATATGTTTCCCACCCTTAATGCCTCAACAAGAAGCGAGGACGAATGTACCATTGGCACTCGCTGCATGTTCGGAGTTATTCAACTGCTAACTATGAGATAACAGCATAATGTTCAGCATGTGTTTAAGTAATGTACTGCATATTTCATTCTTATTATTCGCAAGACTTCTTTGTAGTTTACCACCAATAATATGTCGGCGACTTTTTCCACGATTTTTGAGGATTTAGTACTCTTGGCTAGCAGTGCATGTTTTTTTTGGCAAGTATAACTGAAATCTACGACCTTATAAGAGATATTAAGGTTTGTATGAATAGAAGCTTTGTACTGTTTGCTGTATTAAAAATGTCGGAGGAACGACTGCTGAATGTAGTGGGTCTGTGGCATGGTGATATTTTGAAGAATATTTGAAGAATGTCTGTAATAAGTTAAATTCAACAAATAGAATAGGCAATTTTAAAAATCACCATGTCTTAGAAACATAAACGTGGGAAATAAAATAAGTATGTGGGCTAAGTTCTTTTTAATAGATCCCACAAGTGCATCTTTGTTTTATATGTACAGAAGGTAAGGATACAGTCTTACGTCAACAGTCAATCCGGTGAACAAAAATTCTACATTACCGTTAAAACAGGATTTCAGTGACAGTTGTGCTAAGTGGTGCATTTTAAGGGGATTGTTCATCTAAAGTTTTAATTGTTTTACTATTTTTATATTTGATCGAGATATGCCGTGTTTTATGGGATACGTAATGATATATATATATATATATATATATATATATAAACTAAATTTTTTGTATTAAAATGCTGAGTTAGTAATAAAAAGTTTCTGATTATCTGCAATTAAAACAAAATTTAATCTTGCTTTTTATACATACCTTGGCGTAGCCCGCGACAATGTTCTTCAGTTTGAATTACTTTATTTTTCTGTCATTTGGTTTCCCTTAATAGTATTAAACCGTTTTATGCAAATTTGAAATTTGACGTGCCATTACACAAAAACTAT
This sequence comes from Medauroidea extradentata, assembly GCA_003012365.1. NCBI lineage: Eukaryota > Metazoa > Arthropoda > Insecta > Phasmatodea > Phasmatidae > Medauroidea > Medauroidea extradentata. The sequence goes on along the minus strand of PNEQ01036414.1, from coordinate 5,898 downwards.
GAAAGCTACAAAATTTTTGTTACAGTAAAAATAGTCACAAACCATATCTCGTACAAATGCAAAAATTATTTTAAAAATGTATATTTTTGCAGAACTTCGCCCTGAGCAACGATTGATTCAATTGCGAAATCCGTGGGTAATATCAACGGTATGTGGGAAGTCTGTAGTTTTCTAATTTACTGCAGAATGTTTGCATAATGACTACAGTATGCTTAATATTATGTACACTGCTCCGATAGTTACTGTCCACAACACAAAACGCTTTTCGTAAAATGACAGACAACTCTGAAGAAAGAAAATTGTTGAAAACGCTTACGTTCGTAGTTGAGTACCTGCCCAAAGAATACCTAAAATTGCACAATTAGTTACAATATTGTATGCACATGTGTGACTGAAGTCCTAGTGGGTGATTTTTTTTGTGTGGAACTGTTTCCTTGACTAAGAGTAGATCGTACCTTAATATTTTGACGAGATATCTACATTCTTCGTTACATTGACGAATAGCTTAACGATATATTTATTGCCTAAGTGCATTAAAAATAAATCACCTTGTGAAAATAAAAGAAACACTGACTACAGATGCTAACTAGGCTACATAAACATTGCACGATAGACCAGTAAGAAACAGTTGACATTCCAAAATATTCCCTTAAACGTATGGCTAATAGTTGCCAGCTGTAATAGTTAGAAAGGCAAAGTCTATAAATAATATCACCGCTAATATGTTTCAAGCGGTAAGAATTGATATGCTAGAATTTGTTTACATTCTAACTACTAATGTGTTTTCAGCCATCCCAACTGATGTGCTCGAATGTGCTCATAATCTTGCCGCTAACATATTTCCAGCATTAGCAATTTGTATGCCAAATTAGACCAATAATGTTGCAGTTAATATGTATCCAGCAGCAAAATGTAGAACGCTTAACTATGCTTACAATCTTATCACATACGAGGGATATTATTGTTTCTATCTCCAATAAGCTGTAAGAAAAACGGGAATGAATTGAAAAATAATTTTACCGTCAAAATATACGTACATCTCACCTAGTATTCTACATAATCACTACGCAGTTTGAGATACTTGACGTGCCGTTGCACCAGCTTAATACCCTCTGGAAAGAAAGTTTACTTCTGTCTATTCAACCACGTTTTAGTATCCCGCAGTTCATCATTGCTGTTGAAGCGTCGTCCTGCCTGATACTTTTTTACTCGTAGTATCGGGAAAATTTTGAAGTCACACGGTGCCAAATTTGGGCTTTCCACAGGAAACTTTCCACAGGAAACTTGCAAACAGTTACTGGGTTATGGTAGCACTACGCGGCTTAATGTCATGAAGCAAGACAACACCCGATGCCGGCTTTACTCGCCGTTTTTTGCATATAGATTGCCGTAGACTTCGTAATGTCCCGCACTATGCAGCAGAATTGATAGTTCTCTGCTTCATACAATCAATCAGTAGCAAACCTCGGAGATCCCTGAACACTTTAGCCATCAGTTTCTTGGTGCTGAATGTCCTTTTAGATTTTTTCGGCTTGTTTGGATAATGGGTGTGCATCAATTGTTGTGACTGAAGTTTCGTGTCTTCATTGTCGAAATTAGTCCACGTTTCATCTCCTGTCACAATTTCATTCAGAAACTGTTCTCTACAGTTTGTGTACTACAGCAGTAACGAAAAGGCCGATGCCAACCACCCCTCCTTGTTGAGGATAGTCAACATCTTGGGTATCTATTGTGCACAAAGTTGACTCTATCCCAGATTGTGTGTAACAATGGTGTACTGGGCGGACAGTGCAAAGTGCGGCAATAATAAGGATGGTTCTGGAATAGTGAACTGACGTCACGAACCACTATATTCACACGCTGCACCAGTTCATCTTTCGCTAGAGACTTCCTTCCTTAGCCACTTTCGTTATGAACGTCAGTACGGCTCTCGCACCTCGCCATTAGTCATAAAGTTTTCATATAACACAACGCTCATTCTGCGATGGGTTTCTACTGCGTAGTGTCCTTCTTCCCGTGAAAATAGAATGACTCCACACAGATCGCATTTGACGGTACAGTTTACTGTCGCAGACATGCTGACATACGTACCCGTAACTTGGCCTGAACTAATGTGTTGGTCTGGCCACTGGATTGGGAAGGGAGTAAACAATATTGCCGTGTTACGATTCGTTTCCTATCACTTCGTGGGAATCCCACGAAGAAACGAAACTGCAATCACACCGTGATGTCTCGTACCACGTCCAAAATGTTTAAACGAACAAGGTTCAATAGGCAGATGGCAACTTTATTTGCAGAGGGTATTGAAAATCTGGTGTACCGGTACGACAAGCATCTCAATCTGCGAGGTGATCGTACTAAAACGTAGCTGAAATATGTACGTATCTTTTGACAGAGAGAGCATTTTACAATTATTTCCCCCCCCCCTTTTTTTAGATCCCATCGGGGTTTGCAGAAAAAAAACTCGTACATAGTTAATTCAATAGGTTTGTTACAATTGGCATTACAAAATAGACTCACAGTCTCGCGATATATGTTTGTCAGTAAATTTCTGTGGACATTATAACAAAGCGCAAAATATTGCCGCTAATGTTACCAGAAAGTACAATTGGCATGCTAGAATACCTCATAGTCTTGCCGCTAATATGTTCCAGCAATAACAACTAATTTTCCAGATTGTTGTCAATATATAAGTGGTAGTATTTTTCCAACTGTAACCATTGTTATGTAAGGGATAACTCATAATATGGTAACTAATATTTTTCCAGCAGTGACGATTTGTATACCAGGAAATATTCCTAAACATTAATATGTTTCCAGCAATAGCAATTAATAAGCAAGATTATTTTCATAATTTCGCTGCTAATATGTTTCGAGCAGTAACTGTCGGTACGCCAGAATACGGTCATAATAATGCTGATTAGGTTTCTAGCAGTAATAATTAACCTATAGTTGTTCCATCTCTAAGTAACACTTGGCTTGTAGATGAGATGACATATAATTTTGCTGATAACATATTCCAGCAGTAGCAACTGGTTTACCAGAATTTACTCATAATGTTTTCGCTAGCATGTTTCCATCAGTAGCAACAGGTATGCAAGTATATCATCATAATCTTGCCACTAGTTTGTTTCCAGCTGTAGTCGAGAATATGCTTATAAGCTTGCCGTTAATATATTTCCATCAGTGACGTTTGATGTACTAGACTATGTTCGGAATACTGCCATCAATGTGTTTTCAGGAATCACAGTTGTTATACCATAATAAGTTCTAGTGTAGCTAAGAGAAACAAATGGTTTTTCAAGATATACTCATAATCTAGCAGCTAACACTTTTATAGCAGCAAGAATTGTCATGTCACAATATACTCAGAATTTTGACGTCATTGCAAGTTTTCTTGTATTGGTGCAGTCAGCTTAGGTCACGATGAATGGCTTGACAAATATAATAATTAAATTAAATGTCATAATTCATAAAAAATATTTTCAAATGGTTAAAAATTACGTACAGCCCCTATTTACACTCAATCGACAGTTATATAAATTGATGTTTACAATTATTTAGAGTTAATGCTCCTAACACTAAGTATTTATGATGTAATAAATTGTTAATGTTGGTAAAGTATGTCCGCACACAAGCAGGCAATGAATTGAACGTAGTTATGCAATAGGAAAACAAACGCTATTAAAAACCACGGTAGTTGGTTCCATATTGCATTATTATGTCCAATTACAACAGTCACTCTTCAGTTAAAATGTCTGTTGTAGAACTCTCTTGCTAATTACAGCAATAAATAGTCTAATCTGCTCGTCCACCCCCCCCCTCCCACATACAAATGCACCGTCCATACTCTCTCTTAACACTTCACCGCTGTACATACTGCCTGCTCCTTGCCATGTCGTCTACAACCGAGATTGTCTCTCAGACACTTCGACACAGAGGCCCCGTCACAGCAGCCACTGTCCACTCGGCCACCACAGGCTGTACATACCCAGCCACAACACAGTTCAGATCATTATCACAACTCGGCGAGGACACGGGCTGACACCGGAAGTTTCCAGGTGGCGGGCCAAGCTTCGGTAATGGCACTGGAGTGGGCTATTCAAGGATGTCATAATGGTAAAGGCCCTTTCACACGATCAAATTTTGCTTCAATTTTCTTCCAAATTTATTGAATTAAATTTCTTGAATGTCATGTGATGCCATGTTGGCGTCATAACCGCAGTAATTTTATCTTTCAATTTATGAATTTCGTCATAGATTTTCGTTTGGAAATTGTTTGAAAATTTTTTTAATGAAAATGTTTAAGAAAAGAAAAGTGGTTTTCCTAACATTATTAATTAAAATAACACATTTATTGTAATTCTGTGTACGAAATATACAACATTAAAAATAATAGCACTAAATATTTTAAGTAAAGTATACAAAAATAATAAGAAATGTTGTATTGGATAAACTAAGGATTTTTGTGTCGTACAGGGTTAGTAGATAATTATAAAATAGCTATATAATATATATTTTGTGCTTCATTTGTTTGTAAACTGTGTGATAACTTTTGAAGTGGTACCTTCAATGTTTATTAAATCAAATCTTTTGAATCATTGTGCTATTCAAAGACTTGAGTTCAACACATAGAATTCAATGAAAATTTAATCATGCGAAATGGCCTTGGCAGGAGTGCGTTTCTCAACCGGTCCGGACCGACATCAGAGAGACAGGACAAGGCAGCCCATTGTGTTGCCTGGGACTGGAGGGAGGAGACGGATGAAAGGTAACGTGGCGCTTAGTGTCGCGCAGTCCAATCAAGCACTGTCTTGTTACACTACATGTACATACGTGCCAATATCTTTTACTCTCATGCCGATACAAAGACCTGTTTTTACAAAATGTTTTTCAGCATTCGTCATTCTTTAAAGTAGCGGCTATTTAGGCGAAGCAGATGTCAAAAATACGTCATTATCCACATGCTCATATATGTAATGGATACGTGCCTGGAGTTTCCTGTAGGCACAAGTATAAGTTTAGTTACTCTTCCTAGTCTGTGGTGCTGTGCAGTGGAGTTAGGCAAGCGTTAGTATCGATGTAGGATGGAAGAGGGGGAGGGAGGAGAGAGGGTCTGTAGAGCAGGGATGTTAGACGTACCAGGATCCTGGTACACGTACCAGTTTTCAGGGTGCTGTACCATGTACCAGGACAATTTCATCCTTGTACGCAAAAGTACCAGGATTTCAGAATTTTGCATATGATTGTATTAAATTCATCATTAAACAGTATTTTCAGCACAACCTTTCAAAACAAAAAATGTGTTTTGGCACCATACTTCTTCTGAATTCAGAGCATGAATCTGCGCATGTATTTATTGCAAGTTATTGCATCATTCAAGCTTTGGTAGACATGAACATCTGATTTTCTGTTAATTAAGAGTATTCTTTAAACATTTTCAATATATTTTTCCTTTTAAAATACATATTTTTCATGCCTGTAAGCACTTACGAATTTTTTTTTTACTATGTACCAGGTTTTCGTTTAAAGTACCAGCTTTTTTGTGGTGTCAGTACCAGGATTTTGGAGTTACCATCTAACACCCCTGCTGTAGAGGAATAATACAGACACCTAGCGCTTTGAACTTAGAGGGAGGAGTGTTCCGTGGAAGAGGGTGTGGTGACTCCAACTTGGATGAACTTCAGATCAAATATTTATTCAGATCATGGTAGAGCACATCTCAGGGCGTATTATTTCAACCTCATTTGGCGTGGGTCCGAAGGCATGCTGACTAAAAGAAATCGACTCTTCCGGACGAAGATAAAAGTTTACTTTGCAAAGAAAATTACAAGGAGGCGGCGTCTGAACAACAAGCAAACACGATGGGCTGCCTTACAAATCTAAACCTGCACAACA
>PNEQ01036413.1:0-24202 GCA_003012365.1 Medauroidea extradentata | reverse complement strand
GTACAGTATGGAAGGGTACATGAAGCCAAAGCCATTGAAATGTATGAAAATCTAACTGGATGTCAGGTAAGGAAGTGTGGGCTGTTTCTTGATGTTCAACATCCATATCTTGGTGCAAGTCCAGATGGCCTCGTAGGCAATGACACTTTAGTTGAGGTGAAATGTCTGTTTTCTTTAAAGGACGAACCACTGCAGCAAGTACTTTTGGATTCAGGTCGTAAGGTATGCATGGAATTAGTTGATACTGTGCCAAGACTACGTAAAAAACACAAATATTACTACCAAGTACAGGGCCAACTAAATATATGCAACCGCGAGTATTGCGACTTTATTGTGTATGCGGGTGGTTCAATATCAGTTGATCGCATTCAAAAAGATAAACTTTTGTGGGAGAAAACGATGCTTCCCAAACTACAGAATTTCTTCACACAGTGTATGCTGCCCGAAATAGCTGATGCTCGCATACCAAGAGGTATGCGAGTGAGAGATCCTCCATGCAGAACCGATGACGTGCAGACGACGAAAAAAATAAAGTTTTCAACATAGACTTCTTTGTATTATCTAAAACATAACGTAATGTGGAAAGTTAATTGTATAATTGTGACAAAAACTTACTTAAATATTTGACTTTCCAACGTCCGACGACCATAATAGGTGGTTTGTATGAGAGGTCTTGAATGCAATGATCAAGTTGTATTTAATTATAATTCTGTCTAGTTAAACAGTTTCAACTAGTGCAGATTGTAGAAGGCACTGTGCGAATGCTGTCTTTAACGAAGTTTCAAAAGGGTCGGCACGTAATGACTGTGCTCACAGTATCTAACGAATTGCGTCGACGATCTCAATAAGAACTTTGAGAGAATAAAGGGGGAAGTTACACGAGACAGCATTTCCCCAATATTTTTTTTATAGATTTTTTGTGTCCAATGTTTACTACAAATAATGCCTGGAAACAAGTGCTAAACACAACTTTACTGTACTTAACCTACCTTTGCTCTTATAAACAAGCATTTGTGAATTGAATACGCGCCAATTTTTATGACAATATGATATAAGATAACTGTGTATGTAGTCCTAACCAATTAACGGAAATTGAATTTGACTAGCATCATAGCATTTGTTCATAGGGAGCTAATATTAGTATCACAATTGAGGACTTTTACAACTGTATTGAGTGAACGTTTTATTTTTAAGAATAGACACAAATAAGTACACGCAATGTTAGAATACTCAGAACAATGGTTAAAAAATACAATTTTACTTCACTCTTAGCGATTTATTATTGCTATTAAATGTATTGTTAATTCGATATTAAGTATGTCCGTAAATGTGTGTGCACACATGTAGTTCACATGTATAGGCTGCATATTCAGTTAAAGAAAAAAATAACATATTTAGATTTTGTTAAATATGATATCGTTTGTAGATGACTTATAATTTCTTGAGCGTATATAAGTTAGTTTTAATAAAGCCCGGGCTGAATTCTTTTGTTGATATATTGTTTTCTAGAGTACAAATTATTTTATAGTTACAGAGGTTGAAAAACATTTATTCCGTATGAAGTACACCATTCTTTAATCGAAAAAAATGTATTACCGTTACCGTTATTGCTATACTGCAATTATTGTTACTGTTACTTAAAACAACATGCAACATTCTACTTGCATTTGGACTAGCTCCTTATTTTATTTTATCAGTTTTGGCTAGAAATCAAAAGAAAATGTATTTTATTAAAACGGTTACGTAAGCTTTTATTTAAGGCAACAGTTTATTTCCACTTCCAGGCATATTTTATCACAATAATGTATTCCCATTCTACATGTGATTTTACCATTGGCGGCTTGTATTTTTATGAAACTAAATTGCAAAATAAATGTATATTTTGCACAGACATATTCCAAACGTAATAATAAATGGCAATATATTTACTTTAACTACTGTACACTACCCTCAGTAGTGTGAAGCTGGATGTATACAGTACAAGTGACGTATATAAAGCAACTAAAATGGGTAAAATGACTACACAATTACTAGTTATATAATGTAACGCACTGTCGAGCCTTCCTGTTACACCTAACTTTTTCCAGGATAATACCGAGTGATGTGTATTCCAATGATTTACAAATATTTAGCATTTTGGTTACAGTAGTGTATGATTATGTAATGATTCGCTAACAATTATTTTAGTCGCGTAACAGTAAAAAGCTATTTACTACGTTTGTATGGTGTGTTTTGTAATGCTTAGCAAAAGTTTAACATCAGTACCCGAAATACGTGTTTACAAATCGGAGCTTAGTGTTACAGTTCAAAGACTTCAGTTGAGTTTGTTCACTTTCAGGTAACGTTTTATGAACTATAGAAGTAATTTCAATTGATTATTTTAGTAATATATCGTAATGCGCAGTAGAGTTTTACAACGACTATGACAAGTTAGTCCAGTACCTTGAATGTAATTGATATTTTTTTAAATTTATTTTGTGAAGGTTGCCCTGCCCCGCACCTCAGAAACATCATAGACTAATTAATGTAATATGCATGTCTCGATAATCAAACATTTGAAGCAATTTTTTATATATTTGTGTTATTATATTTTTCTGGAAGCGTAAGAAATGTCAGAAAATATTATTTAGAAAATATGCTTCAAGATTTCAAGCGACCCGGTAGATCTAAATGTTTGCAAGTTTGCAAATAAAGTATTTTTCTGTGACAGTTACAGGATAGCTTATTTTTCTGACTTTTCAAAACTTTCTAAAATTAAACACGTAGTTACAAAACTTATTAAAGAACCATAGCTTGTTGAAACAGACATTAATCATTTCCGAGTATTTTAAGTTAACTATTCGCCCAAATATTTGAATATACATGTCTATAAAATTTTTACAACATATCTACCAGTGTTACCAAACATGTTTTTCACTTCAATACAAAAAAAAATACCGAGCTATTAATTTTCATCAAATAATACCAAACAAATTTTGGCTGTGAAGACCAGTTTCCTCGATATCACGAACAACTAATATAATGTATAAAATAACTAGCGTTACTCGCGACTTCTTTCGCGTGATTTTCTATTTTGGGACCCCATTCTGATACAACCTGTTTGTTCCCTGGTAAATTTTCACCTTGTTCTCAGAAATATTTTTCGTCAGATACCTTTGCGGCTGCATGCACATTAAAGTTTTTTTGCAATCGGAGGAATGGTATGTACAACAATTTTCATGATGATCGGTTGAACGGTATAGAAGTTGTATATTTCAATTAGAAAAGGAAATAATCTTCCAACTTCCTAAAACATGTGCGTGTTTAATATCATAGTAATTTCCTGTTGTAATGTCTTACACGGGATAAGAACCCAATATCGTCCACACCACAGACTTAAACGCAGCAATCGCCATATTTCTTATGTATATATAGGCTTAAGTCCTAAGAGGTTTGTTTACAAATATAAGGGCAAAAAGCAATAACTTTTGAATTTTTTTCTATGTATCATTCGAATTTTGTGAATTTCTGTAACTTTTTATTAATTTTTACATTTTTAGTTAATGCATTCCTAAAATTTATGAATTTATTTTTAGATAAATATTACGAAAGCTAAATTTGTAAGAAAAATCATCTCGATTTCTCAACGGGTTTAAGAGGCACAGGAAACACATGTCATTGTTTTAACGGCTTTCGAGGTATAGTTTCGAAAAATCCTGGTATACAATTTTTTTTATATCTACGCAACTTATTGACAATACATTTCACATATTTTAATCCCCTTAGTTTTAGAATTTCGAAAAATCCTTTCTTAGTGCTCACCTACGACCTATGAATAACTGCTGTGCGAAATTTTGTGCTCTCAGATCCAACGGACTGGACTGTGCGTTGTCTGTCTGTCACATTTGGAATTTTATTAAGTAGGTGACAGTTATACAAATATAAATTAGAACATACAAGTTAACACATTAAAAACACTTTCTCGCATAACCACTAAATAGTTTTGACGCAGCTGTGATTTTAACGGCTAACTAGCTTGCTTCCCACTAAGGCCATTTAAATTCCATTCCCTGAAGAGTTGCTTCCATCCGAAATTTCCGCATTGTGCATGGATGACGATACTGATAGACTTTTGTCATGAGAATGTCCGGTTCCTCCACGTATGCGTTACTGGTGCTGCTCTATACACATCTCAACTCTACTGCTCAACTGATAAGAGTTTTTTAACAGTTGACTTTGCCTAAATATTTTTTCTCTCAGCTATGTATAACAATCTTATTATAATAATATAGCTACTGTATGTATGACTATGTCTTTCTGCAGAAAAAAATCTGAAATTTGTAGGAAGTCTAATAAATTCTTATTACCTTATGTACTTGGTATTGTAGTAAAAAATGGATTGTTAAAATTTGTATGTTTGCATTCATGTGTATTATTAAACTTCATTAAATTCATATGTTTTTAAATATTTTGATAACAAGTGAAATGGTGTTTGTAAATGTGCTTGAAAATGAATAAATGAAACGAACATCTGAACTAAATATCAATTTTTGTAACCAAAGTCACGTTACTACCTAGTTGAAAATTATCAAAAGATATCGTACAGGGAACATGTTATAGGCTGTTTGCGATGAAGTGAGCACTTGTGAAGATGGTGTTTTCAGGATAGTAATATAAATATAAATATAAATATATATATATATATATATATATACATATATATATATATATATATATATATATATATATATATATATATATATATATATATATATATACACACACACACACACACACACACATTACTATCGCCTCAGACATCACGTTTACACTACAGTACAATCTATACACTCTGACTATTACTTCTGGTGCTATGTGTTTATAATAAAGTTACATTAAATATAAATCAGCTGGCAAAAAGTAAATGGGGCTTCAAAAGTGCTAACTTTATTCTGAGCAGTATATGCGTAACTAAGATGTCGAAAAGCAGTGGTGGAAGAGGAAAAATGACCTGTGCCAGCCACTATAACCAGTTTAGAAGTCTAGGTTTGGCAACACGGCAGTCGTCGCTCAGCTCAGTGTCGGGTTGAAGATCTTATCGCACTTTGGGAAATCCTATCGTAGTAGAGAGAGCGCGGAAACACGAGAGTGAGACAGAGATACGCGTGACAGCTTGCTACCAGCACGGAACCCGTGGCGCAGCCTGCCTGAATTTCCCAACAGTCTAGGGTATCCAGTCCCTTTAACCATGAAATTATAACTAATATTTTTTACCCTTGCGTGTATGTCTTTGAGTGCAATTAATTTTTGGTTTCTGCCATTCCCAACTAACAAATCCCCATGTTTGTAAACAAGCTTTGTTTCCCACAGTTCTCGTTCCCTGCGATGTGACGTCAGAGGGCGTGTACTTCAAGTCGTCCATTGGAATACGTCGGTCAGACTCAGAGATGAGGGAAAAGTATAGATGGAGTATTAGCAGACTATATCGAGGCCAAGCTGACTTTGTTTATTCAGGTTGCAGTATGGCAGAGCGCAGTCAGCTAGCTGTTCCTGTAGATATATTGAGAAACGAGGTTATGGTTGGCCAACCCACAGCCGCATTATACACGTTGCTAAAATAATAAACAATGTTTTTCAGTTACCAAAATTGAGGATGGGCTCCTCCTCCTTCCGTCTCAAGGCCTCATACTCCTCGCCCTACAATATATATACAGTACGTTATGCTCCATCTGTGTGTTTCTCTAATCTCTGGGCATACTTTAATGTAATGGAGCACGGTCGTAGAAGATCAGGTCTGGACACTCGCCTGGATATTTGACCCCCATGTTGTTTGGCTGTAGTTCACCAAGTTACCGAGACTATTGTTTTTTATTGGCGCTGATGTTAGGGCGGTCGGACTAAACTCCACCCACTTCCTTTCCGCTAAGATAAACAATTTATCAAAACGTATTTTTTATCAACTTATGAAATACTTCCTTCGTTCACAAATTTAAGAAAAGGCTCCAGCAATCTTTATTTACTTTATAAATTTAACAATGGAAAAAAAGTGGACGGAGTTTGAGTCCGACCGCCCGGATTACAGCGCCAAAAAGTACGACATTCTCGGTAACTTGACGAACTACAGCCAAACAACAAGGGGGTCAAGCAAAATACATTGTTAGATAGGCGAGTGTCCAGACCTGTTCTTCTACGGCCGTGTAATGGAGTAAATATTTTTGTTCCATTTAGTTTCAATGGTTTGTGTGCACTTCTGCAGCTTTGCTTTATGGCCAGTGATTGGATGATTTTAACTCTCACTTGCCTTGAAGTTCTACCTCAAATCATAGACGTTTAGTGTCAAACTTATTTTGATTGGTGGTTAAATTGGAGACGTATCTGTACGACACGCTGCCAATAATCATGAAGGAGAGCTGAAGATGTGCACATAAGGCATTGAAACAAAACAATGCAAAACTCTTTTCGCGACAAACTAGTGGCTCGTGTCAGATCACTACAACCACTCGATCAAGTATATGAACAGCCCAAGTTGGTGAGATTCAACGGAATGTGCCAAACTTCTTTATCGCTAGCTAGGTAGGATGGCTTTAACAATAGTGTCTTAACATATTGTATCTTGTAAGCAAGGCGGTGGCTTCGAAACTTTCACATCTACAAGCTTCGCCAAGCACCAATTTGAGGATATCCGAAATAAATGTAAGGGATATAAAATTAGTTGCTGTCTTTGGATCCATTCCAGTCATTTCCAAATAATCTAATCAGCCATCACAATGTAATATTTTCCCGTACTGTAATGCATACCAGATGTCGAAAGTTATTAATTAGGTGACAACGGCAAAAAAAAAAAATAGCACGCTCACTCCAAACCAAGCAATGTCCATTGTGAGAACTTCAGCAGTTTAAAAATAAGTTTTAGAGATCTGTGGGGAAGCCACTGGGGCTTACTCCATAATATTTGAGAAAATTGCCAGGCTCAACGAAAAAAAAAAAAAAAAGCAATAACTACGCGTCTAACAGCCGAGTAAAAAACTAGTTGATAAACATGAAAATCGAAATCTACTTCGTATTCCCGTCTCATGGCAGGGTCATATTGGGAATGAGAGAAGGCCGGGGCGAGGGTTGGGCCGGCGCGCGGCGGCTCGACTAGCGAGCCAAGCCTGTCGCCCGCCGGCCCGAAGAATGGATTAGGTGAGGTGAGCGGAGCAGCGAAGTAATGAGAAAGGCGGGGGAAACAGGAGTTCCTGAGAAATCCCGCCGACAACGTCCACCACGAGGCGAGAGGTCTGACCCCTTGACCACCGCGGCTCCCTAGTAGATAAACATACAGAACATTTGGAAAAATTAGAATAATATCATCGCTTACCATATTACACATTTTAATAATTTTTAAATGTGAATACACTGGTTTTAGAGAAAAAAAGAAACAAATACTCCTATTGCGATGGCTTTATTAGAAACATCTACAAAAGGGTGTGCATGTGAAAGCCTACGAGTGACTGCGTGGACATGCATACACATGTGTATTTTTCCTACTAATTTACATAACTTGACACGTGAACCATACATAGCACTCAACAATGTATAGCCTAACATGGTGGTCCAATTATTCACTAATAACGCCACTGGAGCATTGCACGAAGTACCTTTACGCGTTTTATATTTGCGCAGTTTCTTCATTGTACGGTATTTTCTCTGTCAGGCAGTGAACACGCAACACGTTTCACTGCTGGATTAATCCTTGTTAGATGAAAACTGTCTGCACAGCAGTAACCACTAGTCACGTGTTCATCTGTTCGCAATGGGAAGCAGCGAGTGACAAATGTATTAGCCCACTCGCCTGGGAATGCAGAATGAGATGAAAAGCTCGGGTGCTGAAAGACTGCGGACCGTAATTTGTGGCTCTTTTCATAAATAGTCAATCGACACGACGCATCGATGAATTTTAAAGGGTGGCCTTCCACGCCAACGACACAGCAGTCGAAAATACAACTCGGGGTTATTTGAGATGTTCAACGCTCACTATATTACTCATGAATGTGGTTCGCACACATGAGAGCGCCAAATTAATTGCGGGCAGGTTTTGTGACAACGCGCAGAAGTGTTTTAAACATCTACACAATCATACCAAAATATCATCGAGGTGTAAAGAGTGTAAGAACATGTGAAATGTGAACAATACTATTTAACTTCAGGGCGCCACCTATCACACGCTTCAAATGCATCGTAATATACCTACAAGGAAATATGTTGCCGATGAAAATCATAAAAAGACATTTTGGACAAGGACGGAATACCACTGTTAAGGGGCGTTCAAGAGAGTAAAAATCATTTTATATTTGTATGAAATAATTTTATTGCTGTAGACATTACTTGGGAGTATATTTTCCTTTTACAAAAAAAAATAATAATTAGCTCATCCAGTTTTCCCATAATGGCATTTCAAAGTAAAATTTTACATGTTTATAGTTCATACAAATCTCGAAAATCAATCAACATAATGAAACGAAATAATTCACAGTGAGACTACATGTCACGATCTAGGGCTGTATTATAAACCCAACACAGAATATTTTTGTATTTAAAAAAAAATTCTAAAAGCAGCAAAAAAGTTCTAAATTTCAGACCTTTTTTTAAATTCAAAATATTCTTTGAATGGATTTATAGCCTATATACTTAAAGCCCTAGACAGTGACATGTACTATTACTGTGAATTATTTCGTTTCAATATGTTGATTGGTTTTTGAGGGATGTGTAAACTAAAAACATACAAATTTTGACTTTGTAATGCAATAGTGTGGAAACTGGCTGAGTTAAATTTTTTTCGTACGAGGAAACTGTACTTATATGTAACATCTACAAAACTAAAACTGTTTCATACACATATAAAATTATGGGTTTTTAACCTCTTGAACGCCCTCATCAAAAATACTGTTAGAAGCCTTCCAACATAGCTGAAAACGGCCTCTCCAGGCTTCAGTATTTCAAAATGAACTTATCTGAGTTTATGTAAAACTCAGATGAAAATGTGCACTCAACTTTCGTACAGACTTTCCACTAGTAAAATTATATACTTGCCGCTTAGAGTCACGTAGCAAAAATGGATCGGCGGGAATCTTGCACTCTAGTTCAGTGTTTGGCTCGTTGTTGTGTTGAATTGTATGCGCACTTCAAGGTCGCCCTTATAGCTCCGTAACTTCTGAGCTTCTAAACGTGCAGGAAGGCGGCACCCTTAGTAACGAAATCCAAAAATGCAAAAGACTGTAACGGAAATATGCTTGGAGCCATACTTGTCCGTAGATGAAAAGGTGACAAGCGGCAGGCATGAATAATGCAGTCTTTATAGAACGTTTTTCCCTTGATCGTAGTGATGTAGTGGCCAGACAATTTGCCTACGAACAAAACGACCTGGGTTCTATCTTCCAGTGTCACTCGCCCTCTTCAGGAATTAATCCAATATCGCTAGTGAGAACAAACCAACTCCCATCCAGTTAACACCGCTCTACCGCACAGCAAACGTAACGGCGGAATACAAGGTTGGTTGGAACACGAGCACCATGAGGAAACCCGCAGACCAACAGCAACGTCCGCCATGTTTCACACATGTGAAACTTGCAGGCGATGTCGACGAGAATCAAACAATGGTCGCCGTCGTGGAGGGGGGAGGGGGAGTGGTCTGGCTTCTACACCACAGTGGTACAATGGTAAGAGTAAACTGCACACACCGTACTTGTGGGACTGGAAACTGTAATTGCGTGTGTGTGTATTAATTGCACAGTTTTTTTTCTTTCGAGTAGAATGTGGAGTACAGTGCTTCGTAAAGAGAATCTTATTTTTAAGACCTACCACAATAAAACGAACTGCGTCTGCCGGTATTTTTAAATTGAAAGACACGCACAACACACATTCCCTAAAACTTAAAATTTTAATTTTCTCAAGACTCATCATATGGCTAACATATAATTATAATTTCCTTAATGTTTTTTTTTTTTTTTTTTTCAGTTTAATTTATTCAAGATAACATGGAACTTAATTTAGTTGTAGGCCTACCTCAAATTTTAAAACGTTGTAAAGACTTTGCAACTGCAACAATGTTATCTCTAATTTTTAAAAATCTATGGAATCTATCGAAACAGACGTTTTGCTTGCGATATTGGTTGACACTTGACGTCCTATGATTACGACGGAAGAAATATCAGGCCATAAATTTTCGGCGACAAGTTTCGCTTGTAACGAGGGTAAATGTTCAGCTCGAAAGCACGCAGTTGTCATTATTTCAGCTACCAACAAACAATTTCCTAATATCTCGGTCTCTCGAAAAACCGAGGTCGTGCAGTGCATGCATTTACGAGGCGATGTATAGAAACACACGCACGCATTATATATATATAAATACATACATACATATATATACATATACATACATACTGTTTAACAAACCTAAGTGTGTCCTCAGAAAATATGTCAACTACAGCCGTCCCCCTCTCTTATATATCCATATCCCTCACTCCTACTCTCCTTAGTCCCGCTACACCCTCCCAGCCAATAGCGAGCAAGTAATCTGGCCGTCGCAACATGCACTGTTTACAGTCTCGTCAGATGAAAAGTGACAACCAGAGTGGAGTTGTTATCCAGGGGGCCGATTAAATATCGCCACTTGCGTTTTGCACCGACGCAGCGCAACGTAAATAAATCTACTCTCCACCTGCACCTCTAGTCGTAGTTGGAATTAAATATACTTGAAAACGCAAGACGCAAGGAGCGGAGCCTATTTCGGCTCGACGCAACTACCTCCCCTCTCCAACTTACAAAAGCCAATCAGAAAATTTGTAACATCATTCTCACTGCCACGTGGATGGCGAAAACTGTCTGCACACCCGCGTGCTTACATGCAGATATAGCTGCCATGTAAGCAGTGAACAAATTCTCGCGCTAAAAGTAATGTTGGTTTTATTTTTCGTAACCTCAAATTGTGTAGTTTTCTCGTGCTTATACAAGGATATAAGAAGTGTAGTTTCATATCAAGTTATGTAGAAAAGTTGTCACAAAGTTTTCATTATAAACGTATATGTCGTTGTTGTGTTTTGAAGTGTGAAATATAAATTTATATAATGTCGTGGTTATTTCATTGTAGTGGATGCGAGTGTTCATTTTTATTGAATGAGTTTGTTCGTGAATTATTAAGTGCTTTATTTATCGAGAGTAGCATTTTTGTAACAATTGAAACACATCAGAGTGCTTTTTGTCTGTAACCAGTTTTTACATACTTTCTGTTGCTAACGGAAAATAAAGTGCCTGTGTGATGCGCTTAGAGCAAAAATTATGTATACATAATATATTTGTACTGGTATTAATTTGAGTGACCTAGTTTTGAAATTCATGCAGGGCCTAAGTTATTTTAACTTGTCTGGCATGGTGTTTGTGAGTGTAGGCCTACTGCCTAATGGGCTATACATGTGGCATTCGTCTTTCAGCTAGTCGTAAGTTATCAAATCGTGATACGTTGATTATTTCTAAATAATTCAGTGCTAATGTGTAGTGAATACGAGTGGCTTTCGTACAATTATACTGCACTAAATTTAATTAGGTCTAGATTGTAAGTTCAATGTTCAAGGATATAGGCTTAGGTGTGTGATATGTGCAGACTTTAAACTAAAGTGTTAGCCCTCCCGTTTTATGAAATAAAAGAGAATCCCAACAGAATCACTCTTAAATATAAAGCACATGTAATGTGGAAACATGCCGGCGAGAAAGATGTGATGAAACAACCCAAACAAGCAAGGAAAATAGAGAGGTAATGTCACTGTTCTAAGCAATTAGCGAAACGGGTACCTGCAAAATATTTTCGCTATTTATTTACATTATAATTTGCATAAAAGTTTTAAACAAAGTTTATAATAAGTGTACAATTAAACTCGCCAACAAACCAACTATATTTTTTCGTCTTGTGCCACGGAAAAATGCCCGCAAAATATATTCTGCGAAAAGGATAATAAATAGTTGCCCATTTTTAGTTGTCCCTTTAGTAAAAAAAAAGTTACTTTCGTACTTTTACTGTACTTCGTAACTATTAAAAGCTGAAATGTGTACACGAAAACGTAAATAATTAAAGTCCATAGAACACTGGATACAGATAAAGATATCCAACTTTTATGTTAATTCACTTTCATACACCCGAAAATTGCCCAATGCGCATGCGCGAAGGGCGCAGATGGACTTGCGTCGAGCCATTTGCTAGTCGCAGATTTTCAGGCACTTTGCGCCATCACGTGACCACTTGCACCTGCGTATTTGTATATTTAATACCATAGCAACTCAGCGCAGGTGCAAATTTTGCGCTGCACCTCTCAATAGAGATATTTAATCGCCCCCCCCCTCCACAGGTCATGTCGTTTTGCACCGCGCATCTACAAGGTATATCATTGCACAGACCTATTAGACCTACTACTACAGATGGTCGCTTACAATATGAATGGAGCGTACAGGAAGGGCTCCAAGACATTGCCCGCCACTGCCTTCACACGGCGACCTCGAAACATTATTGCTCTTAGCTCCCACACTGGGACTACACTTAGGTTTGTAAAGCAGTAAATTGATTTTGGTATACCTATGTGTATGCATGTACGTGATCGATAAAATCCGACACCGTTTGACCGATCACCACGAAACTTATCACATATACGTATGTATTTTTTCGTGGAGATGTTTTAAATGCTATCAAGTTTGCTCTGACTCGCCAACTCGCCACTAGATGGCGCTGCAGCGCATCAACTTCTATGCCGTTCAACCGATCGCCACGAAAAATGTTTTACACAGATATTTGAACATACAGAATATTTAGCTACAACTCGCTTTAGATGGCGCTACAGCGCGTCAACTTCTATACCTAACTTCTCCTTTTGGCATGTAAAGTTAAGGAGGAGGGGGCTCGCAATTCGAGCAACGTCAATTTGTATGTATACACTACTACAAACCCTGGAGGGTTAGTATTATATAAAGACTGTTTCAGAGGTACTGGTAAAAATGTAAATGTTAAGGGCGAGAAGTACACATTAATATAAGGGGAAAAATTCCAAGAACGTGGGTGCAGGAGATTAACAGTATACGAGTGTGTGTTGGTTGGACCGTCAGTCAACTCCGGGTGCCGAGACAATCAAATATTGCACTGTTGTGTTTACAGCGTGGATTCAAAACTCTACGACCCAACCCAGTGGCGTAACAACTGGGGAGGTGGTGGGGGGGGCAGGGTATACATTCCCTCCCCGCCTAAATGTTGGAAAGGGCGTCGAAAACAATAGTGAATGGGCGCCCAAATGTTGTTTTTCTTTATTTTTAAGGAAATGTCTGTGTAAAGTAGGCCTGCTGGTCAAATATTGTTGTATATATCTTTGATTCTAAATTTTGTAGAATGAAATTAAAATTTGAAAAGGCATTTCAAATTCCTTACTTGAAAAAATGAGAGAATTTTTTTTTTGGGGGGGGGAGACGCCAAATTACCTGCCCCTCCCTAAATTGGAGAGCTTGTTTCGCCATTGTTAAGGGTGTTCAAGTGTGATAAAATCATAATTTTTTGTTTTTAGGAAATAGTAATAGTTTTGTAGATTATGCTTGTGAGTACAGTTTTCTCTTATAAAACAACTTTCTCTCATAGTTTTCTCATAAAGGTGCGTCAAAGTCAAAATTTGCTTGTTACGCTGTCATGTAAATAGTGAAAACTAAATGATCTACTTAAATGAAATAATTCACTGTGAACTAACATTCCATGAGCTCTGTAATAAAACATGTTAAAACCCACAACGTAATATTTTGAATTTTTTTTAAAAAGTGCCCAGAAGTACAGAAAAAAAATTACAAATTCAAATTTTTTTAAATATAAAAATAAAAATAGTTTATGGTTTATATTTTTAATGTTTTGTAACGTAGCCTATGACAGTCATGTTAGTTCAACGTGAATTATTTCACTTACGTAGGTAAAATAGTTTTCGCTATTTGCATGCAGCAGAACATGCGAATTTTGACTTTGACGCGCCGTTATGAAAAAATTATGAGAGCTAAAATTGTTTTATAAGAGGAAACTGTACTCACACGTATCGTGTATAAAACTAACACTATTTAAATTATGATTTTATCCCGCTTGAACACCCGTAAGATTTCTCTCTCTCTCTCTCTCTCTTTCTTCTATAGAGCTCATTCCACAATGCGCGAGTCTTCGTACTAAACAACACAAACATGCAATCCATCGTGAACGAGATGGCTTATGTAAAACGGTTCATCTTCGTACCTATATTTACTGGATCTTTTTACGCCACTGTTATTTATTTACGTTTCGAGAATTCACTGAGTGCATAAAGAAGCTGACAGGTTTAAGAGAAACGTAATGCAGATGTGAACATAGTGCAGGCGTGTGTAAATAAAAACAGTGGCAACATTTATATTTACATATGCCATAAAGTGAGGTTTACGGATGTTAAAATTATTTTCAAATAAAAATGCGAGTTTTTTTTTAAATTCGGTTATTACATGAGCCTAAATATTATCATATTAAAATTACGAAACTTACAGTTTCCCAGTTTTGAAGATTTTGTGGTTTCAAGCCCTTATTTTTCGAAAACAGTTTTTTATTTTTACTCGAAAGTAAAGCATACTACCGCATAGTTCTATATAAAGTATCAACTCGGTAAAAAATTTTCATAAAATTGTGATGAGTAGTTCAGATTTTATTGACGACTGAGTATTCTAGTCGTCCGCTCGACATCGCACCTTTCCATACCCCTTAAGTACAGACTTTCCAGTAATAAAATAGTGGGGTCCCCGCTTTCAAATCCTATAGTTCCATCGATCCGACAATAACACAGCGGGTCAATTCAGTGCCTTGCGCATAAGGGCGATGGGACACTGGGCGTACGCGTGAAGAGTAGTTCTTACTACTTCATCGATTCTGAAATATTCCCTACCTATTAAAGCTGTCAATTGGTAAGTATGTGTCGCTGGCGCTTCGATAGCCACAGTCGTGAACGGTTCTGTTTTTTTTTTTTTTTTATCCTGTGTCGGGCTTTTGGCGCGCAGTTTGTTCGTGGTTGTTCTCGTAGACTCTACAATATGTTTGCAGAATTTATGTTTTATATTGTGTGATTTCTTGTGAATTTGTTATGGAAAATTAATTTTGCATTTGGCCGTGGGCGAAAGCCGTACGTCATTCCTAATCGGGAGAAAAATGTATCGCTGACATTACCCGCCTCGGAACACCGTCCACAATCTCAGAAAAAATATACATAAATACATACATATAAAATTTGAAAATCCAAACAATACGAGGAAGGTCCTATATGAAGAGACATTTAAATTCGCGTTATGTGGTAGCAGACTAAACAACTTCACTTTCCTATACATAATAACAGAGCATAATCTGCGAATCAATTGACCACGAACTTTTATGTGTTGTCATTTGCGTGAGTTACGTCTTTACAGAGATTGGCGTTTCTACCGTGTAAGGGGGCCGCGATGGTCGAGGAGTCAGACCTCTCGCCTCCCAGCAAGGCGATCTGGGCTCGATCCCCGGCGGGGTCGGTCCCCGGATTTTCGCATTAACATACTAGGCGAACGCAACATTTTGCGGAATGATACATACATTTGGCCTGTGACAAAATAATATGATTAAAATAAATTTTCCTGCTGTGATTAAATAAATATAAATTCAAAAATATTCTGAACACTATCCTAGGTTAGGTTGATTAAAACTTACTTTGTCAAATCAGACAACCTATGACTGATCTAACTTCCAGATAGTTATGGCCCGCCGCCTTGACTCATTCTTATACTTTTAAATTACAATATTAATATTTTTTTATCTTACCTTTTCCAACGTTCTTAAACTTTTGTTATCTATTTCAAGTATGATCTTGTAGAGGGCCACAAACAAAACCTCAAGTATACAATTTTTAAAACTTTTTATTAGTATTGGTACACATGAACTTATGTTTGAAAAGGCAGTGCCTGAAGAATTATGGTATTGGGTTCACATGGTGACATCGATGTGGTACACGAGTGGCAAAAGGGAGAAATATCTTGATGCTGGGACACTTGCACTGCCCCGTGGCACATAACCCCCCCCCCCCATGTATCACACAATGCTTACCTGGGCCACAATGTCTCATCACATCACCAAGCATGCAGTCTTCAAGGTGACTATGTAATTTGTATCCACCAAACGTGGTAGCACAACACGACTATTTAAAATGCCTATCAACTATTATAGTATATACATTTATTTTAATAAAAAAATTATATCGCCCAAATATACATGTGGCTGAGCGCATCTCAGTATGTTTTAACAGGATTTAATATTTACGTCTTAATAGTTAAGATTCATTTCCTTTTTTTGAACAGTGGCGGCTCGTAGGTTGTTGCCAGGTAGCGAACAAGTTGCAGAGAACTGTGCAGGATTGTGCGCTAGTTGACGCTATAACCATTGACACGTTGGTATGTAGGTGCCGCATTTGACTGACTGGTAACAACAGAATAAGTAGCCAGTAGACATTTCATGGTCATTGGTATACGGTGGAACGTTCATACGAGTGTACAGTTCTCAGCAACTTGTTTCCTACCTGCCAACATCCCTCGGGGCCACTATTTTTAAGAAACCATTTTACACTACACGGCTATCACATTTCTGGAGCAACGAAACACACAGTTCACAATTGTGTTTCTATGACGTCAACAATTTTTACTTTCAAGTTACACGTTTTGTTTCACGTATTAGTCGGAAACTCCACATTGATGTCTGTTATGGTCTGTGATCACCGACATTAAAACCAGAGTGCGCACACTTGACAAACTGTTATGCCTTTATTTTGGGAAATCAACAAAATGAAAATCTAATATTTATTTTTGTGTGTTTTGAGTTTTTATTTATACCTCTCTCTACAAATAGAAATGTTGGTGCATAAATATGTCTGCAGCTGAAGGGCAGAACACTACTATATTACTCTCGGACGACGCGAAGTTTTACTACTAAGACTATAATTATCTCAGATAGGAAATACGTCCCGTCTTCTCTCCCATATTTCCCTTATTTACTTTTCACCGAGGCATAGCAAGGAAATTACACTAGATTCAGTTCAACGGAAAATTAAGTTAGGGGTAGGAAGGAGTCATGGGGCAGGAGCAGTAATTTGAGTCCACCTATCATAAATCACCTATGCTACGGTACACAGGCTGGCGTTGTTTTGTTTCGTACCGCGTAGGCTCGCTAATGTTGGTAATTTCTCGCGGGGGCGCGTGCGTTCAGGAAACCTGCCGTAAATCACTTTCCTCACGGTGTAAAACCTCATTACCTCGTGTTTCGCAGTTGCGTTGGATAAAGCTGAGGTTACAGCCTGTCCAGAACTTGGACTCCTCAAGCCGATAATAACAGGATAATAAACTGAAAATAATGAAGAGAAAATAATGCTGCGGATAGTAATGTCTCTGATGAACTAAATTCTTCATGCATTATTATATTATTATTATTATTATCAGTAGTAGCCTACACGAGGCCGCAGTGGCCGAGGAGTCAGACCTCTCACCTCCCACCAAGGAGATCCTGGTTCGATTCCCGGCGGGGTCATCCGCCGGGTTTTCGCGTGTCGGAATCGTGCCGAACGATCACGCTGGTCAACGGGTATTTTCGGGGATATCCCGTTTCCCCAGAACATTCCGGCACTGTTCCATCGTGTCACCCCTCACCAGCGCTAAAGATTTCCATCTTGAGTGCTGACCAAAATCACTTCACTCCATCAGCTTATATTTGCAGCGTTTAGCGCAGATTTCATAAGAGTTCGCGCTTCGAGCATTTTGATGCTGGTATACCTCAATGTCTTGCGGTAATGATGTGCAGGGTGAGTTTGAATTCGACAGACAAACTTTGTGGGGCGATTCCTTATGCAATATAAGGCAGGGTTTACATTTAACAGTTTGGTAGGAAAAGCATATTAAGGGCGTAACGACCACATGAAAATGGATGTGCAGAATATATTTTAATGAACCCATCGAAAACCACTGGAGGTATCAAAAAAAGCATAAGGTTGCGTGTTGGAAGATAAAAAGACCTGTTTTCTGAAGACGTAATATTGGTACGAATCAACCCCCTTTGTAGGAAAATGGGGTATGCGAGAATGCGATCGTATGACATTTCGTACCCGCAACGTTGTCTCGTGGTTTTATGCCTGTTTATGAAAGAACATGTGTTGAACAACAAGAAAGGTCGCCTTGGTAAAACACTCTCCGGTCAACCGTTCCCCCCACGTTTATGCGGGTATATTGGAGAAGCGTTCCCTAACGCCTGTGTTGTTATGCAACTAATCAGGCACTGCTACTACAAGGGTGGCGGTGGTCAGGCGGCCTTATCTCTTTACACCAACGTAGGCGATGCGGGTTCGATATCCTGTGGGATCACCTCAGTGTGCCACATGTGGAGAATGTCGCTGGTCGGTAGTTTTACTCGGGAGTCACTCATTTCCCCCGCCCTACATTCTGGCGTTGCTTCATAAACACATTGTTCACCCCTTTTCCCAACCAGACTGCTACCACATACGTATGCAGGGGAGTCCATTGGGGTAAGTGATAAGCGTACATTTGTATTCGTCCATTTTATTTACACGTTGAGACCTCTCGATTAAACGGCCTCCATTTTCCACACACAGTTCGCAGCGACGCACCATGTTTTGCCGGACACATGTAAAGACACCTTGTCTGCCGCAAATGTTGCCAGCCGCGGTGAAGATCCGCCCAACAAGATCTTCTTCACTTAGCACCTGGGTCTCATACACGTAGCCCCACATCAGCCCCAAAAGAAGAAGTCCACCGGGTTAAGGTCGGGTGAACGTGTAGGCCACGCAATGGGTCTACCGTTGCGGATCCATCGGTCAGGGAATGCGTTGTTCAGGTACGTGCGGACGATATGCGCACGATGGGCTGGGGCACCGCCGTGCTGTAACCACATTAGTTGTCTTGTTTGCAATGGTACATCATCTAATAACTCCGGAAGAGTTTCCAGTAGGAACACAAGATACCTGTGGCTATCGCGGCGGGGTGGAAGTAGGTACGGCCCTACTAACACATCACCAATGATACCAGCCCACACACTGACGCCGAATCGTTGCTGGTGACTGCGGGTAAATGTAGCAAACGGATTAATATCTGACCAGACGTGGCTATTGCGAGAATTTTATATGCCATGCCGTTGGAAGAGAATGTTCGTTGCAAAACCAGGTACCACCTGTACTTGGTGCGGGAACCATTCCGCAAAACGGTGTCGCCTCGGAAAGTTGGTCGGCCCAATGCTGTGCACCTTTTGCAAATGTTATGGATACAGTACCTGTTCGTTCATTACCTGCACAACAGTACGCTGACTGATGTTAAGACTGTTGGCGACAGTACGCGTACTGATGGTTAGAATTTTTTCAACAATTTGCAGCACTTGTTCTTCGGTACGTACCGTTCGTACATGGCGCTGACGCCCAGAATTTGGTTTCGTCACATCCATGTGGCTAGTCTCCCGCAACCGGAGGTGTAGTGTAGTAAATATTGTGTGATGAGGCTGCCTTCTGTTCGGATATCGCTCTCTGTACAAGCTTTGTGCTGCTCGTGCATTAGCCCCCACCTCACCATACACAAGATGCATTTCTGCGAGTTCGAGCCACGAATAGCGTTCCATTACAACGCATAACACGGCCTCCATCTTCACAAACACGAACACAACTAGAGTTTTCCAGCGCTGTTGGAAAACAGTGTTCAAACGTCACATGTACCGCATTCGACTACACAGCACGCCATTCTGAGTAAACGAGGAGTGCCACACAGGTTGTACTGTCACCCCCACTCCTTTCCACCATACTAATGGTCGCAGATTTTACGACACATTTCGCCGGAGGGTATTTTACCGACGCAGCCATCGGATTTTTATACATGCTCTTCGCCGGGTATCGAACCCACATCGCCTACGTTGGAGTAAAGAGATGTTACCGCCTGACCACCGCCTCCCCTTTAGTAGCAGTGCCTTATCAGTTGCATACCATAACCACACAGGCGTTGGGGAACGCAACTCCAATCTACCGCAGATACGTCGGTCATTGTTTTTGAGGAAACGGTTGCCCGGAGGGTGTTTTACCAAGGTGACATTTTTTGTTGTTTAACACATGTTCTTTCACAAACAGGCATCAAACCACAAAACCACTCTGTGGGTACGAAATGCCATACGATCGCAGTCTCGCGTACTCCATTTTCCCACAAAGGGGGTTGATTTGTACCAATATCATGTCGTCAGAAAGCAAAACAAGTCTTTGTATCCAACACGTATCCTTATGCTTTCTGCGATACCTCCAGCGATTTTAAATGAGTTCATTAAATTCGATTCTGCACGTCAATTTTCATGTGGTCGTAACGCCTTTAATATGCTTTTCCGGCCAAACTATTAAATATAAATACTACCTTATTTTGCATAAGGAATCGCCCCACAAAGTTTGTCGGTCGAATTCAAACTCAACCTGTACATCTCATACGTTCAGTCCTGTATCCTGAGTATAAACTCGTGCCAAACGTTGCAATATTTCTCCGTGTTCTAACGAAGCACGTACCGCAAATAGCAAGTACAAATCCTTTCGCGGATTGTGTTTCTTAATTTTTATATAGAGATGTTGGTATAATGAAGTTAGATGACGTCAACATTTAAGAAAGCCAACGAGACAAGCACACTGTAGGTGATATATTATATGGATACTGGGTGGCAAAATGTGATTACTCATAATAATTACTACGGTTCTTGGTCTCGTGGGTTATTCTGTACAAATAAAGTACATTTATTTTACACGTCTTCTGACATTTCGTAAAAGTGTTGTAGTTTTGATCAAATACGCACCCATACTGACTGATTTAGTCCCTATAATAACCGTTACCGTCACTTGTACACTAGTGTTTTAACATTACTGTAATAGAGTACATTACACCGCCGCAACTGGCTTGGCTGCGAACCAAATCGAATTCTCTGCTCTTAGTCCCTATTACAACAAATGCAAAAAAAAAAGATAATATTTCAGTGGCTAACGGGAAAGATTGTTAAATTGTACGTACGCAGTTAGAAGCCCCTGCCACTCTCGACCGACTATATGTAGCACTAATGCGCGTGACGCCTTTGCAAAATGTAAGAAAATATACCAAAATTTTCCTTATTTTCAGATTTTAAAAATACCTAAACATATCTGTTAGTAGCATCTCTAACTGAAATGCATTCGCTGAAACACAAAAGTCTATATAATTAATTTTTGCTGCCTCAATGCTTTAAGGATAAGTTGTTCTCAACCGTATTTGGCGTAACTAAGGGCTGATTGCAGAGTAATATTGAGACAAATCTAAGGCCTCTCTGACTGAACTGTGAGAAATGTTCATTGCAGAGACGAAAAGTGAGTGAAATCTAAGGGAAAACTGAAAATTTCTTGAGGTGTCCTCAGACCTTCCTTAAGATTTTCTCAAGCTACAAATCATTCGTGGTGGCCATAAATAGAGGTTAAAATGCCACGTGGGGGGAATTATATTCATAATTTGGATTTAGTGGTAATATTTTAGAGGAGGGATATAACCATGGTGTAAATGAAAAACTGCACTGGCATCTACAACATAATTCATATTCGTTATACATTTTTGAATGAAAGCGATGTCGTGATTTTTAATGTCACTTTTGCTTTCAAACAACATTTTTACGATACCATTTTATAAACAAAATCGGCGTATTTTTTAATTTTTTTAAAATTTTTCTTCAGCTTTACAATATGCGAAACACTAAATATAAATTATCAAATAGCCGTCATATACGTTTTGTGCATTATAAACGGAAAATTATATACGTTTCAGCTACGTTCGCAAGTAAATGAACGAAGAAAATCTATTTTTCGTGAATATTGTAGTAATACTTCACCACAACTGGAATATCTTCATTTCCTTAATGTGCAGTGCAGACGAAATATTATTAGATTTTACTCAAGTTCGTCTTAGTTTCACCTTTATCTCAAATGTTCCTCACTTGACTCTGCAATCGACGTTAAGAATTATTATTGTTCGCCTGCCACCAACACTGGTCGTGGTCGCGGTAAAATATGTGCAGTTGTAAAAGGCGCCCGCTGACTGGTCGTGTGTTAGGACCCAGATTGTTCCATTTCTGCTCCGACTGTTCCGACGTCCGTTTTGTGTAGTTTTTTTTCCGTAATCCCTCCAAGCAAATGCTGGATTTGTCCCTTAAGGGTAATCAAGTGCGATAAAATCATAATTTTATATTTTTATGAAATGTTGTTAGTTTTGTATACGATACTTGTGAGTACATTTTACTCTTACGAAACAATTGTATCACTCATAGTTTTCTCATAACGGTGCGACAAAGTCAAAATTTGCTTGTTCTGCTGCCATGCAAATAGTGAAAACCAACTGATTCACATAAACAAAATAATTCACTGTGATATTACATCCCGTGAGCTATGAAATAAAGGATTTAAAAGACCATAACGTCATATTTTTATTTTTTTTTAAATCACAAAATTACAGGAAAGCAGTTGAAAATTCAGCAATTTTTAAAAAATACAAAAATAGTTCATGGGATTTCTTAAAAATTTGTATTACGTAGCCCGTCATATGTTATTTCACATATGTAAGTCAGTTGTTTTTCACTATTTGCATAGCAGCAGAACATGCCAATTTTTACTTTGACGCCCTGTTATGAGTAAACTATGTGAGTTAAAATTGTTCCGGGAAGAGAAAAATGTACTCACAAGTATCGCCTATATAATTAACAATGTTTCATAAAAATATAAAATTACGATTTTATCGCACTTGAACACCCTTAAAGTGGCCGCCTGGACGAAAATATTTTGCGCGTCCGAGGTGGAGAAGTGCGGAAGCGGTTAAGGACGACACAGTGGGCGCACCACGCCTTCCTCAAGCCACTAGGCGCAAGTCACTGAACTGCCGTGCAGGCTTTTCGCCGGTAACTCGCCTCTGTTCGACATTCAGTGGTGTTCCTGTTATTTTATGACGTTATGTTTAGGCCATGCTCTCTTATTTCTACTTCTTTTTAGCGATATTAATTTGTACGCCTAAACGAGAGCAGATGTCAAAATCTGTTTGGCAGTTTTGTTATTGTCTTCTTCATGTTGAATTTTTTTTTTTTCAAAACAGTAAATATACCATTACAGTTTTAGATAATTACGTAACTAACGAAATTATGGTTTATTGACTTTTTAGTCGAAACCATCTAATTTCTTGTCTTGAGAATCAGGGCGAAAACCACTATAAACAAAACTGCTAAACAGATTTTTGACATCTGCACTCGTTTAACCCCTAAAAAATAACTATAGCAAAAACATTAAAAACAGGGCATTATGGCCTTAAATATAAACGTGTATTGTACACGCCTATACTTTTAAAATATTCTGCGCCCAGATTTTCATACCTAAAACTTACCGCAAAAACACACGTTTCCGACATTTTCGGCAGCGTAAAAATAAACTTTAGAAATATAAATGGAGGAACTGAAATGGGTATACATACGTATAATGTTCTTTGAATGCTATTGCTAAACAGACGTTACTTACGCACGCTCAGCAGTTATCGAATAAATTTGTAATGGCCGAAGCTCCGCACGTCTCCCGCCGTTCGGCCGCTTGGGCAGACGACCACCTTAGTAATGCTGAAATCACAATAGCACGAAGGTTGCGACGCGAATAATAAAACTTGCCTGACAACCAGTGTCGAGGCTTCTGTGACATCAGCGCGACAGAAATAACGCTGATCGGTTGGCAAGTTATTATATTCACGTCGCATCCATCGCGCTATCGTGATTCGAGCATAAAGCCCTGGCCGACGTTCTTCCCCTCTACTCTGTGCATCACTATCAAGGCTTTCTGCTGTTCGAGAGCATTGATAAAAGCCACATATAAAAACTGGACTACAGATAACTCCACCACATAACATTGGAAAATGAGCACCCGTCCACATGGATCTGACTCAAGAAGTATGTAAGGGTTTATAAGAGATGGCACTGCCAGGTTAACCAGCCTTCCTTATTTACGGCCCGTTCTCGTTGTCGTAAACGATTGTGTATTACCAACCACGCAACAGAAAACATACATATTCTGTCGAGGGAAATTTTGTGTTTGTATCCACAGTGATGCATAGTCGTGATGAACTTTTTAATTATTTAATTAGTCTA
>PNEQ01036412.1:0-24195 GCA_003012365.1 Medauroidea extradentata | reverse complement strand
CTATTTTGTATTCAGAGTACCTGCCATTGTAGTATAGTAAATGACCGTTTAACCGTAACTGTCTCTTAGTCCTTTAACCCTAAATAACATCTAAATAAACCCACAGTGTAGCTACCATCTGAGTGAAACCCCCCAACCTAATAATAACTTATGAACCCCTAATATAATACCACTTACAAAATAAATCATTTTGTAACAAAATGTACGTTTTCGTCTGTCTGAATTTATTGGGAATAATCATCTGGACCGGTGATATGTATTCGTCATATCCACTCTTCTGGAACCACATATGAATTAATATTTGGATTCATACTTAAATTCACTTCTGCATTCAAAACAGCATGATTCGTATATGTACTCTTATCGGAACTTAGTTACAAATCTATGTGTGTGTAACCATGGTATTTCCTAAATTTCGTAAATCTGTATATATATAATGTAACAAGCATTATAGCCAAGTACTTTGCAGCACAACACACAGTAGTTCGGCAATATCATTAAGTCACGAAAAAATGAACAGAATCACACAAAGTATATGTATATGTAATATACTATTTTTTATTTATTTGAAGTATCATCTTGCTTTCTATTTTTTGATAAGCTGAGCTGTTATATTCACGTTGCAATAATCTTGGGCCTAACGTTAGTACAATAAAAATTTTAGTCTGTCCTCCGGATCATCAGAAACATCGAAATGCTCATAGCCCGTGTGTAGGCCATCTCCAAATCACTTACTTCATATTTTCTGAAGAGATGTGTAACCGTTTTGGGATAGTCTTCAGTTACGAATTCGTTATCTTCTCGTTCACGAAAGTATGCTAATTTCACTTTTGTTTGTCCGAGATCCGCTATCGCCTTTATTTGCTTCTCACGCGTTATAAATATTACCATGCTTCCGTTTTTCATATTCTAGCCTAATCGTCGCGTTCATTCATACAAAATGTCACAACTATTACTTCCATTTTCATCAAGTTCATCCATTTATTATTTACACGTGAGAACATCGCGTATGTATACTTTGCACTAACTACAAATACAAAAAAGGCTGAAATTGACTTGAATAATCGTTAACGCCGTAAGTACACGTTGACAATTCAGTTGAAGTTCTTGTAAATTCTTCCAAGAAGCAGACGGATGAGACTCAGAAGTAACTTATTTTGAGGTTACGAAGAAAAAAAAAACAAGTTCTTTAATGTATACAATATATTTTTCTATTTAATAATTATGGTTTTGGAGTTTAATAATATTCCAAGTAATAGTTCCCACCTCTGTACATCTAAAACTGTTGTTTACGAAACTCATGATATTTGCGGCCATGTGGCTAAAGAAGGGATTAGAGAAGTAGATATTTAATAATGTTTACATATAGGTCAGTACACTACTTTGCCTCTTCCCGTTTCTCTCTCTCTCTCTTTCTTCCTTCCTCACCAATGAAATTATAATTTCATGAAATAAAAAGTTTTTCCCAAGCTCATTTGTTCGTTTTTGTGATACGTAGAATGAAACCGGTGACTACAATTACTAAATGCAGTCCAGTAAATAGTAAAAGTTATTTAACGGCTGTTTACTGGCATGGCTTTTTCGGAAAAGGGTCCCTAATACCACAGTATATTATTTAAAATGTACTTAAATACCGTGTAATAGTTAAGAGTTTGGAAAATATCACAAGTACACCGACCTGACGACTGCACTTCACTGTCCTGTCCTCAGCTGCTTGTTCATTGGTTGCTGGTCTACAAAGTAAGTGGCCAGATGTATACTTCTGACAAGGTTGCGCGGGAGCACCGAGACATTTTTTTCGTGCAGTGTTGCTATTTGTCCTGAGTTCTCAATGACGAGTTTTAACATGCAATAAACATGTCGTCACGAATTTTGAATATTACTTATCCTCAAAAAGGACTCGCGAAATTTTATGTGCCGCACGTTAGAGGCTGAGAAGTTACAGAGACGTTAGGGCGACCTTGAAGCGCGCAACAAATCGCGCATCACTACAACTTGCCAAGCGCTGAACTAGTACGTAAGATTCCCGTCGATCAATTTTTACTACAGGACTTCAAGCGGTGACCAGATACAGTCAACTCCTGATTATCCGCACTAATGGAGGGGGCCGTTGCCTCGGATAATCCAAAATATCGGATAATCCACTTTTACCCTTTCTTAGATCTCAATAGAAATAAAAGCTGTTAAATTAATTCCTGCAATATGACAGCAACTTAATACACTACACTCTCAACTATCCGCGTTAATGGCTAGAAGATATGCGCTAATAATCTAAAAACAAATTTAATTTTAAAAAATCACGGATATCTTATTTCTCCCAGATAAATATCCCGTTAATCCAGTCATGCACGGTACTAATTGTTTCACCTACTGTAAAATACTTAAAATTCTTCAAGCCTTTCAAAAACGGTTGTGGGAATAACACGTTGGTGGACATAATGCGAGTTAACACAGCGTGTTTTTATAAACAACCAAAAAAGTTTTACAAAAAAAAATTTAACTTCTTTATTAACTATTTAAAGTGAAATATTTTATGCGGATAATCCGCAAATCGGATAATCCACACACGTATAATCGCGAGTCTGCTGTAATTTTATTGGTGAAAAGTTTGTAGCTAAGTTCAGAGCACGTCCCTATTTGAGTTTCACATACATCAGGTTAGTACATTTCGAAGAACGGCAGTACGAAAAGACCGTTATTGCTATGATGGAGGGCCTTAGAAACAATGCTTTCAATTACCGTGGTTTCTTAGTAATTACATTTGGACCATGTTTTAATTGTATTTTAGTTACCTACATTGGTACAATGGGCATATATGGAACAGTATTGTTAAAAAAAAACTGTTTCCCGCCACAGTACAACGTATTTGAGTAGCTAATTGTAGTTGAATCGCTTCAACTATTTCTCTGTAAGCTTGTACGGAATAAACGTGCTATTGTCATTTCTGAGCTTTACCATAAAGCCTGTATAACGATCACACTGAGTTACGTAGCTCCAGGGAGTCTCGCTGTTTTCGCCAACCCATCCATTACTCGATATTCCGCTTACCTTGCTCGACTCGCTTCGCCCGAACATTGCTACAAATAAAAAAATTATACGTAATCTTCCTGTCTCTCTTCTGTTCTCCGGGGGAATATTCGCCCTTCCGATCCTCTCTTCAGCCCCCATAGCTAGCCGTTAATTGGCTATATATTCATTACTGCCCCTGTCCCCTGCCCCTCGTTACGTTCCCACGCAAACCGCGGCTTCATTACGCCTTACGGGCCGGAAATTGCACGCCGAGCGGCCATAGCGAATCTGCGAAAACAGCGATGGGGCGCCGGTTTGTTAGCGGCCGTTAATCTGATTTGGTTGTCCGGTAGAAGCCTTGTTCCAAGCATGACCCGCGTCCTACAAGCCGGCGAGAGCGCTCTCGCAGGAATTTATCGCGTGGATTTTCGCTTCTTCACAATATACGCACGTTCATTTATTGCTCCCGTGCCTAGTTTATTTAAATTAGAATTTAAATTGCTGAGCCCAGACTTCCGTAACAAGGCCAACAATCTGTGTCGTGGATTTAAAATGTTCGAACACGATGAATATTAAGCATTTTAAACGGAAACACTTCTTATTATGGGAACCTCACTAGAAACGTTTCCTTCAAAACTAATTATAAATATGTCTTCGATTCTGATTGACTAGCTGTAAAAAATTTCTCCTTTACAGCAAAGAGAACTTTAAAAATGTATGTTTCGTGCTAGTAAAAATTATTTTCACGGAAAAACTCTTATTTTAATTAGAGTTTATTGGTTTAACTGTCACAAGTATTGTTCCGTTTTCAGTTGTGAAGTTTATATATACATACTATCTGCCCCGACAAACGTTGTTTTGTCACATAACTAACTTATTGTAAGTGTGTTAGGATGTGGTATATAAGTGGAAGAGGTCTAATAATAAATAAATTAATAAATAATAATAATACAGCAGCGACACCTGGTGGGGATAGACTGGTATCAGCTCGTGGGGATAACTGATCAATTATCACTTACACAGTTATCAACCGGGTTCTAAAATTATTAAATTAAAAATATTTACTAAAAATAGCACTTAGTATAAAAAATAAGAAAACCTATTCGCAGATCTACCGAATGTATATACAAAATTTCATTTAAATCGGTTAAGCCGTTTTGGAGGAGTATGGAAACAAATACTGTGACACGAGAATTTTATATATTAGATGTTTACAATAAAAATAAAATACTTTATTTTTAATATTATGAAGTGAATTCGCACTTACACACATAATTTCTTCGTAGAAAGTGGAAACCTGTTTTGATAATGTTCGATTTAAATAATTAACTTTACAGTACATGTCACTGTTAAATTATTTTATTTCAAGTTAAAAAACAGTTTTTCTACTATTGTTGTATATTTTAAGCAAAATTTTGTGAAAGAAGACTGTATTAAATTCAATTTGATGTACTAAATTGGTGTTGTAGGAAGAAATTGCTCTTGGAGAGCAAAGTACGGACAATATGTATTTGCTTGAGCTATTTTGCAACTTATCTTCCTGTTTGGTTCTAACTCTGTCAGGAAACTAGGTACAAAATACATAAAATGGCATTAAAAATAATAAATACTCAGCAAAATGCACTACCCTATGCTGCAGCAATCAGAAATATCATCTTATGATATGTTTATATGTGACTTAAAATTTTATGTGTTTGTTTCAACAAGAATGTGTATGAGTTAATATTCTGTGTATTGTAGAAACGTACGCTTTACTTTTTGTGTACACAGAAACAATATTTTTCCTGCAGATATGAATTAGGATGCAGTGCCATTAACAATCTTATTACTTTTATTAGTCTAATATTTACTCTCCCTATGTCTGTAATTTGTAACTGTTCATCATAACTACAGATAGAATTCGGCATATAACTTTGTCCTATTCATTGGAAAGTAAAAACATTAATTGGCAGAAATAATTGAACATAACAGTTTTGGAATGGAAATTATGAGCGCAATAAAGTTATTTTTAACACTAACATAGTATTTGTCTAAAGCCTATCACATTTATTGTTGCTGAAAAAAATGGCCGAGTTTCATTGATTACACCAAAGCGATAAGGTGTGCGTGTTAAACCGTCCATTTTCCTTCTGTTTTTCGCGTGTTTACATAAGGGAAGGGAACTGACAAATATTGTCTAAAACCAATCAGCATATTCGTGAATTTTTCAATGACTTGAGTGTTTCCACGACACATAAAATATAATCATGTAAGTTACCATTACGTATTCAACTCGTAACTAAAATTAATTCTCTTTGCTTGGATGTGTTGTTTAATGAAATACGTTTACTGACTAGCAAATAAGATTCGCCATTGTTCTACAAGTTATCGATGTAAAGCGTAACTTAAAGTAACAATCCTGATAGGATAATTCATTTTACTGTTACGGATAGTAACAGTTACGATTTAAAAATATAAACATGTATATCATATATGCTTGGAGAACCGGCCTGTGTAAAATTGTGAACTTATAAGTACCAACAACATTCAGACAGTGTCAGTAACATATCAAATTATGGTGCCTAGCTGCCAACCACCTTTAAAGATATTTGATGAGAAAAAACTTATAGTGGTGCATTATTATGATCACTTGGAACATATTTATGGCTTAATTTATCACAAACAAAGTAAAATGTTTGTGTAAGTATAAATATCTTCTCTCATTTTTATTAAAATGCAGACCAGGTGTTATTGAGGTGCTTATATATCATAGTAGGTTGTTCCAATACATTAACGGTAAATTTTGTAAAATGGTGGTATTTAATGTTATATAAAATGTCATCATAAATTATACACAACCATTTAAATTGATTTATTTGATATTCTTCAACTGACAATCACTTACTTAAAGCTCAGGGGGATGTGTGAAGTTCGCCACAAATACTAAAATATAAATTCTGTTTACGACGCTGAACAGACGTTGGAATATTTGAGTCACTTCAAATTCACCTCACGCTAAGTGCGTCTTTCTCTATTGGTCCGTACAAGTACAACACACACTACGTTCATAAGTATACAGGAAAAGGCCTGAAAAACTTGTCCAGTGTATAGGCTTAGGTTATTCCGACAAGTATAGTATTTTTAAACTATAGTTACGTTTTCTTTTCAGTCAATTCACATCCTTAAGTTCGTACAGTCACAGCAGTGTAAGTAATTATTTGTTTGAAGACCTATTGTTATGTAAGAGAGTGATTTTGAGCAGTATCATGGACGCATGCCATTGCAGTAATCTGTTGTCGCATGCGAGACAAAACAAAACGATGACAAAGGAACTAAGATTGATGTAGACAGAATGTATATAAAATAATAAATAAATAAAATTTCCCATACATGTAATGCATTCAGTATACTTTAGTTTTATTATTGCTATACATTAAAATAAAAAAAGACACACATAAGCGTATGGAACTTATTAAGTATTTTCTGCTGTTATTTCATTATTAAGAAATAAAATATTTGTGTTCTGACTACAACATTCATGGTTTGTTTTTCCTAGTTTTGTTTTGTCTCACCTTGTGTTCTGTGTCGGCAGAGTACCGCAGTAGCTTACGCCCACGATAATGCTCAAAATAACTTCAAGTAACAAACAATACGTGTTGATTTCACCGTTGCAATGAATTAACGCACGATACACAATTTGTTCATAAAGGCGGTCGTGAGAAGACCCTTGGTTAACCGTGAGCTTATTATGAAAATGGTATCAGTGGCGGCTCATAGGTTGGTTGCCAGGTAATTATGTAGGTAGAACTGTTCTAAGGGTAGGTGATGCTTGGCAATGACTACAGTGGCTCTGAATGTCTAAGAAAACTTATGATTTACTGAACAAATTATGTACTTTCTAGTTTAGCGTATTACATATCTCAGCTGAGGACACAGAAGAATGTCATTCGATGAAAAATGAAAAAGTAAAAAAATGTTAATGCCTCCTGCTGTTACATGACGTCATAACCTGGCAGATACACACATTGTCATTTCTGTTAGCGTTTATCTGCGATTTTATAGCAAATAAATTCGTCTCTACTACCTGTGTGATAAGAGGTTTGTATAGTTTGCTACACAAAAATGTGTCTATTAAAGCAAATGAACTTGATTAACAAAATACAAACATTTACATCAACATTAATACTTTTATATTCGAACAGAATTCCATTGGTACATACAATGCTTGTGTCGGTTCGCATGCCATTAAATAAAATAAGCACTATTATTTTGCTTTATATTTAATTAAATTAAAGGAAATGTGGTATTTTTACGTTTTCGTACAGGATATCTTGACGTCAGTTTGTGGTAAGAAGTTCCAATCAACCTGCATGTGATAAGTAGCTATCTGTGAATTTCGCGAATTCGTTAGACGAGAAGTTAGGCTTCAAACTCTTATAAATACGAGTTATTTTCGTGACTGTATCACTGTTTACGAAACCTGCTCTTGAGGACTGTGAACCAATAGCGAAACTGCATGAAAACCTCTACTGACTACATCGCCTGATGAGCAACTGGCTACTCACTGAACCAGCAGCCATTGTACAGTTAGCAGATGTCAGAGTGTTCACAGGACTGTGGAATCCAGCCGGCATATCGTTTAACCCGCGTCTAGGTCTCTAGCGATGAAGTATGGTTGTCAACAAAAAGTTTAGTTGTTCGTCGCATCAGCAAGCTCAAAACTTTTCTCCCTCCAAGAGTTAGACACATTCATCATCATGTTTATAATAAGCATGTCCTCAAACACCAACAAAGTTGAACTCGTCAGAAATCTCAACACTTACATAAATAGTCATTCTAGTTGGTAAGTTGAAATGGGCTGGTGACGGCGCATATCATATAAAATATTACTCACTTTGTAATTAGGGACATGAAAAATGTGCGTTTTGTGTTTGGCACAAGCTGTGATTCAAACCTGCAACTTTTACAATTGGCCTTGACTTATTCGACACCAGCTGGAGGTTGCTGAGACAGTAATAAAATATCAAATAAATGAAGACCCAATCACTACGTCATAGAGCTGCAAATGAAAAAATGCTGAGTACTTCAGTAAATAGATAATCTTGAATGCTAGTCCTCATGTCAGTGCATCTACGGATTATTCCGGTCTCTCCTTATATTACGTAATATAATAAAACCTAATAATTGTGATCTTCGGACGATTACTGCAACGGTTTTGTCTTATAAACTGAGCCGTTTTTGACATATAAATGGTTCAATGTATGGTTTGAATCACGGATTTTCGTGGAGTGATTCTGCACGAACGTGTTTCAGAACCTTAGTGCACATCTGCAGCTCTGCTTCATGGTTACTGGCAGCGTGCCTTTGTGAAGATGTGTCGCTCGTTTGACTGGGCCAATAAGAATGTGGTTACTGAAACGCCATACGTCTGTGATTTGCTGGTAGAACCTCGAGGCACTGAGAGTTTAAAGCATCCCATCACTAACGGCGAAGCAGAGTTTCAGATGTGAGCACGAAGTCACTGAAACAAGATGCTGCAAAATTCTTTTTACTAAATATCAGTTTCTCTATACACGAATTCATGTACAAGCTGGTTTTGTTTAACTGGCAATGAAGTATGTCCAAAAAAGTAAATCCGATCTTGCACTCCCATCGCACTCCTTTAAAGGTCATAGCTTGGTTCAGTATTTTAGTTATTGTGCTGCGATTCATAAGGTAACTGTTAGTATTTTTTTAAAACAATTCATTAAGTTTTACGCGAGTTTAATTTCGCCAGTGTACGCTGTGTACCGCGTCAACAAGCAAGCCTGCTACCCCCCTCCCCCATATACCACCCGACAACCCTACCAAACAACCCACAACCCGGTCCACTGAAGAATGCCGAAGAGCTTTCCCTCGTCTTAATTTCGATGGAATGAAATCCCCCTTAGTTATTATTAATAAATTTTGGTAATGTTGCTGGAATTCCATCTCCAACTGTGGCCTGCATGCTGGTGTCTCTTCAACCACCCTTCCCTCCCCATGTTACCCTGAATCTCCCCCGTCTCTGTCTGTCTAATGCAGTGTCAGAGAGAAGTAATAAGGGCGGCAGGCAGGAGAGAGTTCACCGCCTCTTCATGTTTTATTAATGAAAGCTCCATCCCTCAATTAGGACTCTCCAGCATCCCCCATGCCCTCCTCCTGCCAGCCTCCCACTCTCCCCTTCCCTATCAAACAAACCCCGCTCAGCGCACTCGCCGCAGAAATATAAGCGGTGCACACCCTCGCTGCTGCCAACCCTTGAGCACGACTTTTCTGCTGGGTTTTAACGAGACGCAGGCTGCTTGTCATGTACTTCCGCGACTGCTGCAAAACGCACCCGCATTTTCGTTTCTTCAAGTTGGCGATGATGTCGCACTTTCGCCACCGCTCAGGCCTCGCCGTGACAAAAATTTTCACAGAATTATGGCTGGATTTTCTCTGAGTGAAAATGTCAACTCTGTGCTAATTAAGTCAGCATACTGATTTGGTTCTGCAAGTTAATGAAGTGTCCAAACAAAATTAATTTTATTTAGCACTTGCGTTTACGGTTAAAGGATAACTTTTAAACCGCTTAAAGTTGTTTTTAACTCATCATATAGGGCGTAACTTTATTTAAAATATATCTTGCAGCCTAAAATTTCACTACTCAACTTCAACGACGAATCGATACTGCTGAACGACCGTACTTGATAACACAAATTTTTAACAAACGAGAAGTGTAATTCGGCTTCTACCTTGCCAGTGCTTATTTCAAGGTGTTAAAATAATTAGCTAACAATATTACGTAAATATTAATTAAATATAACATTCTAACTTCAGAAGCTGTTAGTATGGAATTCGCTGTCTATAATGCTGAAAATTGTTCAGTCAGATCTTATTACATACATAAAATTCACTTTCTTAACGACAAATATTCTTTTCCTACTCATTCATATGATTTAAAAATCTGAGAACAGCACATTAATTAGAACGTCAAGGCTCTTGCAGCAATGTGCCATGCACACAAAACAAAAACAAATTTGTCAAGAAAATTTGCTAGGTTGCCAGACAAAACAATAGGTTGCTTTACCTTTTATGCTGCATAAGAAAACCAGCGCCGTACACTGCAAACGTTAATTCAGATCAATTTACTTCTCTTAGAGAAAAAATTTCTGTAACAATATTAAGAGCGCTGAATAAAAGTGGTAATTCTACATTTTTAATGAACACTGCATAACTTTAAAGTCGGTTAAGAAATGTTCCTTCGTGGTATTTGAAGAATGTGTTTAATCTCTTTAGAATTAGTATGTAATTGTAATTTACTGACCTTTGCTCGTAGAAATAGGAAAACTGTCAAAATCACTTTAATGAATTATTTCGCTTAAAAAATACAATCATTGATGTAATTCAGGATTCCTTCAAAGTTTATTTTTTTTTTTATTTTAGCATACCGATTATTTGAATACGAAAATGTACTTTTAATTACAACGATTTTCTGAGTAGATCGTATGTTTTACATTTATTGTATATTATTTAATTTCTGTGAATTGAATAGTTTTAAGTGTTTCTACGAGTAGATACCAGTAAAATTCTAACTTTGACTTCGCTACACCAAGTTCTAAAAATTAAAAACTTTTAAACTTTTAATGTGTAGAAATTACATTCTATCTAACGTATGTAAGTAAAGCTCTGTTTGGTAATCACACAAACACACACCACACACACGCACGCGCGCGCACACACACACACAAATACACATACACAAGTAATTGCGAAATTTTATCAACCTGCTCTTATAGATGCCCTCTTTCTTATGTGAATGTGTAATGTGATACAGCGAGTTGGGAGTCTTCTTTTAATTTACGAAACTGAGTTATGTGAATTTCGTTTGTTTATCAATTAAAATAACACGTATATAATTTATTTTTATTTATTTAAAATATTAGCACGGGTACTATAAAGGTTTTCGGCCCACCCAAAATGGTTTAAAACGGCCTATCCATACAGCAATGTGAATTACACAAACTGTATTAGAAAATTACGAAAGCAGGAATACCACACTTCCTGTATAAAATGATAAGGTCACCGGCTAAAGTCTCTTAAGAAAGGAAGTACTAGTAAATACCTGCACGTCAATTGAGTGCTTCTCACGCAGGGGTTATTCATTAATGCATTTAATGATTGGCTAATTAAGAGTCTAAACTTGAATCGGAAAGAAAAAAAAATTCGGTGAACTTCCTGTAGTTTTGGTAAAAAAAGGACAACTGAAGATATTGAAACAGCACTGATTATTTCAGTGTCTAAGGGCCGTATCTATAAACGGCTTTCGAATGGCAACCAACTGCTCAACAATGCTTTCTCTATGGGGATAGCAGACGGTTATCATTCTAAAGCCGTTTATAGATACGGCCCTAAATGTTACTGACCTGAAAATGATTTCCACTTATTCTCTGTTAATGTCAACTGCCTGTTAACTGATTGTCAGATAATTATAGTGTATCACCAGTCAAAAACAGATCGTTAACTGGAATTTTAATTAATAACATTTCACTTATTGTAACCACTGATCGAGATTTAGAGTGCAACACCTTGCAATTTTTTTTATATCTATTACAGGTAGGAAGTTACAAATATTTAAATTTATATGAAAAGTCTAGAGACCTACCAAACGGTTGATGTTACACAAACTAAATTCTTATATCTCCCGGAGCATGCGCTGTGTAGAAATTATTTAACAATGAGCCGAATGGTTTGTCACGGAGCTGAAAAGTTGCACTGAGCAGATGACAATTTTCTGTACTTGTAAGGGATGTCTGCAAACACCCTGTAAGATGTTCTCGTCTTGTTGAGTGACCCCTGCTTAATTTAAAGTGAATCAGACTGTGGTGTCATGCGCTGAGGTTTACACGTCCACAGATGTAATGGAAAATATATAATGGGAAATATATTTGATCCACATGTCGAACCACTTCTGTGTAAAATCAACGGCATCAGTTTGCGGTTGGTTATGCGATTGTTTGGTGAATAGGCAAGTAGTAAAGAGGCTATTCCAGTGTTTCAGGCGCATGTATGCTACCCGCATTAATACCACATAAACCAAAGCTAATCTTACTGTATCTATAGCAATAAGAGTATTACACATAAACAATTTAATAGTCATTTTATT
Source organism: Medauroidea extradentata (assembly GCA_003012365.1). Lineage (NCBI taxonomy): Eukaryota > Metazoa > Arthropoda > Insecta > Phasmatodea > Phasmatidae > Medauroidea > Medauroidea extradentata. The sequence continues at coordinate 12,041 of PNEQ01036412.1, read as the reverse complement.
AAAGATGCATCCGTTCTTGTTCAAGCTGCGTTCTGCAAAATCAAGTGTAATAAACAGTTGCATTATCAACGTGATAAAAAAAAAGTTTTGTAAAATTTGTAGTCAACCATTCTTTAGTCTTGACTTCGGCAAACGCAACGAAAATAAGAACGACTGAATGTTGATATGTGTAATACTCTTATTTCTGTAGCGATGGTAAAATTAGCTTTGAGTTAAATTGGGTTAATGTGGGTTGCATATATGTGTCTGAAACTGTAGAACGGCTTCTTAATCTCTTGAATCTTCTCGTAACAGGGCGTTCTGTTGACTTACAGCCCGGGAAGGTAAATGTGACTAAGAAACACTGGTTATGTTTGCATTCGATGCATCCGGTATTTATTCACATTGCAGGGTTTATTTTAGCTATAACAACATTTGTGTGTGAGCTGACACTTAAGGAGAGCGTCCTTTACCTTAAGAATGCTTGGTATATAATTTACCGCTGAAAGTATCGGTTAAGAATTGTAGGTTTCTCAAATACCAATTTGCAAAAGTCGAAAACAGCAATCATAGATAATAGTTTCTGCCAACTTTCGAAGCAATAATTTTGCTTCATTAACGTATATCTGAAGAACAATCACTGACGCCAAAATCTCGTACACTTAATTGCGGCGCAAGAGATTGCACTTAACAAATGCTTAATTTTGAGTAAAGTTGGCAAATATAATTATCGAGGACTGTCCTTTTGTTGTTTTCTATGTTGGCTTTCAAAAACGTGAAAATCTCAATTGGAAAATTCTAGGCTTATTTATCTACCACGCCCTTTTCAAGGAACCTGCCATAGAAAATATTCCTCTAAATAACACACCCCATAAGTTGATTGCCCTAAAATTATTTCGTGGTCCAACGTTTTTCCCTAAAGTAGTTTACCCTAAAGTTTAGTGTAAACGTCTTTAGGGCAAACAACACATACTCCTGCATTTCATACTCCAATCAGCGGCACCCTTAGCGTTGCATCTATTTTGTGCCTTTCACGCTCAAACGCAGCCTATTTAGGGACGCACCTTAAGGAAGAAATAGTTAGAAATCTTTCAAAGTCTAGTCAACAGTGTCACCATTACAGACAGGCCGGTGGTTCATTGAAAGAAGCATTAATGTGGGCATTCGCTTACAAATATCTTGTGCTGAAGTGTCTAAGTGGCATATATTTACAAAAATTCTGTACCCATCACGTGACCTTTGAACTTCTGCAAGTACTGATTTAATTCCACTAAAACGCAACCTTAAGCTACGCAGGTACAATTTTGCATTGTACCCATAAAAAGCAATATTTAATCGCTTCCCTCGCCTTGCTTTTACAGCTAAGTCTTGAGTATCAGAAGTACCCCGAAGACCTAGCTTATCCAGGTCGTTTATCTAATATATAAAATTCTCGTTTCACAGTGTTTGTTTCCATACTCCTCTAAAACGGTTTAACCGATTGCAATGAAATTTTGTATATACATTCGGTAGGTCTGCGAATAGGTTTTATCTATTTTTATACTCCTAAGTGCTATTGTTTAGATACCCGGTCGATAACTGTGTAAGTGATAATTGATCAGTTATCCCCACGAGCTGATACCAGTCTATCCCCACCAGGTATCGCTGCTCTATTATTATTATTATTATTATTTATTAATTTCTTTATTATTAGACCTCTTCCACTTATATACCACATCCTTACACACTTACAATAAGTTATTTATGTGACAAAACAACGTTTGTCGGGGCAGCTAGTTTATATATATATATATATATATATATATATATATATATATATATATATATATATATATGTGTGTGTGTGTGTGTGTCTTGGTGAGTGTGTGGCTTGGTGTGTGTGTGTGTGAAGCTTGGTGTGTGTATGTGTGCGCGCGCGTGTGTGTGAGGCTTGGTGAGTGTGTCTTGGTGTGTGTGTGTGTGTGTGTGTGAAGCTTGGTGTGTGTAGGTGTGCGCGCGCGTGTGTGTGAGGCTGAACTCTTTAAATTTAATTTGTAGTACTCTTCTTATGATAATTAGTTTAACATTAATTGTATAGCATGTTGTATTAAGAAGCAGTACGTGAATATTACGTACATTAAATAAAATTAATCGTTTCTATGAATGTCTGGCTTATTTGGGCAAAAAGAGATAGTTACGAACTTGACCTATAGTCACACACACAAGCACACGCACAGATACATTATGTGCGTGTGTGTCAGTACAGAGGTTACAAACATTCAGAAGAGATAGAGTACACCCAGACGATGCATGGTCGGAAACTCTTTCCTGCGACACAAAAGACAATAAAGAAATGACACTAACATGAGGATAAATCTTGATTATTATTCTTAATACAGCAAAAATCTAAGAAAAAAGAACATACAGGGACATTGATATACATCACAAGCCGAAGACTTCCCAGCATTTTTGCTGCATTGAGATTGATAAATATGTTATCTCCTCTTGTTCGTGTCCTTTATTTCTTATGTTTTGTGTAGCAGGAAAGTGTTTCCGACCGCGCATTGCTATGTGATTTCCCAGAACTTTAATTAAATAAATGCTAACCTGTCGGTCCGTGTAAAGTTCGTAGGCCATCGTGCTTGTATTATTGTTCTTGGCAGTCTGTCGCATCGATGTCGTCCAGAATTCCAATCTTTCAGCTTGAATTTCAGTTTAACAGCTCTTGCACACCTGCAATGGTAGCTGAATCTCTCGTCGACACGAGACAGATAAAATCCTACCAACAAGAATGATTGCCTGTCTTTGATCTATGTTTGATGGTTTCAAATAATACTGGCCAGATCGTTAGATTGATTCATCAGTTTTAATTTTTAAACTACAAATTTATATATATATATATATATATATAGAGAGAGAGAGAGAGAGTGTGTGTGTGTGTGTGTGTGTGTGTATTTGGCGTGACAGAGGGTACAGGCATATTTGCATTCTTTTAGTGAAAGTATTTTTTACAAATATTGGAAGCATACGTATACTGTAATTTAAATAATGTTATGCTCACTGACCATTTACATAATAGAATGTTGGCTGATAAAATATTGTTAATCTATGAAAGTTACGGAGTATAGTGGCTGAAACGTTTTTTTTGTGGACAAAGAAAGAAAAACATTAACGTTTAACAAATTAGTTTCATAAATGTGTTATCAAATACCCAGTAGCCTACTTTTCTGTAATGTATTATTATCTATGTTTCCGACATCGAATACAGCAGTAAATGAAGACTTAATTATTTATTCTTTTAATTATAATTATCTACATGAATTGGCCATTATGTAAATGCTAAATAGCGGTAAAACAGAGCATTTGAAAAAGAAATGGAATAACTGGCGAACGTGCTCACATCCACGAACATTCTACTTTTTTTCCCTGCTCTACTCTAGGGATTAGGTTGCTCTTCAGTCCTTCCTGAGGACTTAAAGGATTCCCTCCTGCTCAAGGCTGCTGAGAGTGGTGGAAGCATGGCGGATCGATGTACTGTGTCAGCACTGACGTTTCTTGAGCTCTGGTTTAAATTTGCCGGCAGCTCTACGGCGTGTGAAGTAACATACTGTGCAGAGGCGCTGATTTTTGGTGAAGCGAGTTTCACAATGTCCTTATGCGCACATCTGCATATCTGCTTCGTGGTCTGTGGTCGGTTGTTATTAGCTCTCTGCGTCTTGAGGTTTTGCCCGCTAGTCACAGACGTGTGGTGTCGCAGTAACCTTACTCTGATAGGCTCAGTCGAATTAGCGCCGCCTCTGCGTTTATACACTGTCAGTATAGCTGCAGATGTGCACACAATGCATTGAAGAAAAATGTTGTAAAATTATGTTAATCAAAATTTAGTGGCTCCAAGAATGTGTCATGACATAGCTTTCTAATGAACGTTCTACACTCAGCTAGAAGGACTTTAGACTTTTCTTACAGAAAAATTCAAAAGTTGTAGCCACATTTATAAATAAGCAGCCTGTATATATTTTTTAAATTATATTAAAATGTAGTAAAATTACATAAATTTATTTTCTAAACATATGTATGACGTAATATGAGTATACATAAGATGTAAGTTTCCCGTTTCAGGTGTTAACACAGAGAAGCTAAGATAATACTTACTCTGGGACGCTCGTCAAGAACCACATCGCCTATACACGCGAAACGCTACACTGAGAGAAAGAATTGTTTCATTATACTAAGTATATTCGTTTGGGTGATGTTTGCTTCAGCCAAACAATATATTGTTGGTAAGACCAAGCTTGGAGTCCTCCAAACCAATTTAATTATTTCCCTCGACAAATTATTCATTTAAAAGCACTTTGTTTGTGCCAAACGTATATTTGGATACTATAGGACGTCAAATAAATATTTTGTGTAAACAAACAACTTGTTACAACTTGTCAACAAAATAATATTGTTAGTTATGAGTGATATGCTTTGAACCAACAATTTTTTTCGATGGACTAAATGATTTTGTTGGCAAAACTAAATACATTTGGTTGACTTCCGGAAGATGGCAGTCTGGCGTGCGTGAGCGACAAGATGGCGAACACTGTATACCTCAACTTTCAAAATATAAGCTTGTGCGACAAGTAGGGCGTCTAAACTATTAATCAGCATAATTCAAGTATCTTAATTTTAGCTATAACAATTTCAAAGTGGTTAATTTGATCGATCACAAAAGAAAACGCTATAAACTTGAAAAACACCGCAGCTGCACGTCTCGTTCTTTGTGCTGCGGTGCACGGCAATAATTTGGTAATATTATTTGTCGTCGTTTACCTTTTCGTAGACGGAAAACAAACATGTTTGAAAATAAAGCAGTACAATCGTAATTTAATATTAGGCCCAACTATTCCTATACAAATAACAAACTTAATATAATGGAAGCAGTCGTAGCTCAGTTGGTTGGTCCGACCGCTTGGCTCAGTGGTTAGCGCTCCTGGCTGCTGAGGCAAGGGTCCCGGGTTTGATTCCCGGCCGGGGAGGTGACATTTACAACCACCTCCTCGGGTTCAGGACTGGGTGTTTGTGTTCGTCTTGTCTGTGTGCCAGAAGACAACTTACCATTACAACGACAACTACACAATACAAAATTTACTGGGGAAATGCATTCATTAACTAAATAAAAGGGGGTAAATGTTTGGTGCAGTGGCGAGGCGTTAGCCTTGCCATTGTACCAAACATTAAAAAAAAAAAAAAAAAAAGTTGGTTAGGTCATGAAGGGAAAAGAGAAAGTGAAGGGATAATGGATCAAATCCCGGCCCGACCATGCTTTTCTTTTTAAGGTCTTAAAATTTCTGAAATTTTTTAAGTTAGTAAAATATAATTTCTTAGTTCTTAAAATAGTGCATGCGCATTTAATATGTCCAACGAAATATTTTTATGACCAACTAAATATTTGGTACAGCAAACAAATATTTCGTTGCCCCTCTATAAACAAATGATTTGGTTGATTCAAACAAATTTTGTTTGCACCAACAAAATTTTTTTCTCAGTGTAAACTGCCGAATAATGTTTTACTTCAAGGCGTATTCCATGTGACGTTAATAAGTTACTCTTTAATTTCATTCGTGGAAAGTATGTTAAAGGCCAACGCAGCCTTCTTAGTGTCTTAGGAATCTGGGTGAGATTTTAGGATTGACATGAGTCTGGAAACGCGTTTAAGAGCCCGCGTCACTTATTATTACGAATGTTTATTAATTTCTTCTTGATTGCAATTTTGGAAAGATTTCACTGAAAATATTTTATTAGGGACGTAGCTAATTGATTTACCTTTCATTACGTACGTTGTATTAAGAAAAAAATTTAAGCGTAATTTAGAAACAATGAAGATAATTTAAATTTTAAAATAAAAATACTCACTCGGCAAATAATAAACACTAAATAACTCCCAGTACCGATTTTTTCCAACAACACGCATCTAATAGTAAAATGAAATGCTGCTTTAAAGAAATATTGCCTGTTATTCGTCACATCAAGGGCGCGGTTCTCCTCGGTTTTCAACGTTTTTTTATTTTTATATTTGTACCAGATATTTATTTTCTTATTTTAGACATAAATTATGACTTAATGTTCCTCTTAGGAAATTTCTGTATCTTTCATAGTTTTTGCGTAATGAGTCGTAAACGACAAAATTTGCACTTTACGGTTTTATGTACGCCACTAAAACCAACTGACTTACCAAACCGACAAAATTCACATTGTATAAAAAACGATATAGTCTGTGATTTGACATATACAAAAACAAAAATAAATATATTATTGTATTTTCAAAAAATTGCTGAAACATTAAATTTTCATTTTAAAATTCAGCATTTTTTATTAAATACAAAAATTTTTTTATTATTCGTATTTGTTCATGTCAAATCATAGCCAACAACATTGTTATACACTGTAGTTTTTTTTTCGGTTTGGTTTGACAGTTGGTTTTAGTGGCATACATAAAACCGTAAAGTGCAAATTTTGACGTTTACGACTCATTACGCAAAAACTGTGGGAGATACACAAATTTCCTAACAGGAAGATTTAATCACAATTTATGTCTAAAATAAGAAAGAAAATATCTGGTATAAATATAAAAATAAAAAAAAAATACGTTGAAAACTGATGTGAACCGTTCTCTTAATGCAATTTTAAGGGGGAAAAAATTTATGTTTAATATACGTGTGCTTCATTTCAAATAATATACTATCGTAATACCTAGCTTGTGTTTCTTTTAGAGGTATACGTATTGTACATGTGTAGGAGTTTCGCATAAATACCAAATAAACATAACACGCAAAATCACATATAGCAAGCACACACTACTTCAAATGTCTCGTCGACAGCAAGGATTTTATGGAACCAGTAACCGTGACAAACGAGAAAGAAATAAGAGTAGCGATAATGGTCTGTAGTTAGGACACAATATAGCGTTCGCCTGTGATAATTAAAAAATATATACATAGCTACTTGCAAGAGAAGAACGTCTGCGCTTGGCTCTGTCATTAGAGTTCCTGACGGTGGGCAAGGGTGCTGGGTTCTAGTCCCGGCAGGGGAGGAATATGCACAGTTACATCCCTGGTTCAGGACTGGGTATTACCTTGTCCTTTAATCCCCTTACCAAAGAATAAACTAGTAGTAACTGAAGCGACTAGGAAAGCTTTTTCATTGTTGTTATCGTACCAGCCCTCGAGCCGTACAGGGATATAAACAATACCACGTGGATTATAGTGAGATATTTTGGTCAGCGCTCAACATCGAGGTCTTTAGCGTTGATGAGGGGTGACATGGGGTGAGTGTGGAACAGCGCCGGAATGAAGGGGCAGGAGAAACGGGAGATCCCCGAGAAAACCCGCCAACCAGCGGCATCGTCCGGCACGATTCCTACATGCGAAAATCCGGGGACCGACCCCGCCGGGAATCGAACCTGGATCACCTTGGTTGGAGGTGGGAGGTCCGACCCTCGACCACTGCATCACCCACGTAGATTAGAGATATTTGTTTATGTAACAACTTGTAGTGCTTGAAATACTGTAATTAGTTTGTATGGTATCTTAACATTTAGAAATTATAAACACGACTATTCTAGATAATACTAAACTCTAATAGAAGCGAAATAATAGTTTTGTTATTATATCAGCTCTCGGGGTGTACAGGAAAGTAAACAGAGACACGTGGGATTTGAGACATTGGTTTAAACAACGGGTTAGATTTCAGTAAATACTGTCATTTGTTTATATCTCGTTTATATAGGGGTCGCGGTGACCGAATGGTCAGACCATTCACCTCCCACCAAGGCCATCCGGGCTCGCTTCCCGGCAGGGTCGGTCCCCGGATTTTCACATGTATGAATCGTGTCGGATGATGCCGCTGGTCGACGGGTTTTCTCGTGAATCTCCCGTTTCCCCCGCCCTTTCATTCGATCACTGCTCCACATTCACATCATGTACCCCTCACCAGTGCTAAAAGACCTCGTTGTTGAGCGCTGACCAAAATCTCTCACTCACTCACTCACTTGTTTACATTTTTAGAAATTGCAAATGTGATGTTACTTACGTGTCAATTTTCTCACATATTATGAAATAGGTCCAACTAAACTGCAGTCTAACCAAACTTCTACGAACTACGACACCATGACAATCCAGAAAGAAAATGATCACGATAAAAGTCACGTGTTGTAGCTTATGTTACTACTTATTTATTCTGTGCCCATACAGTGGAAGACAATGTCTAACCACCGCAGTATCATTCTCGTATAGTTGCCTTAGTTGTTCTATCTGAGGTACAATCCAGACCCCGGACTGAAAACTTATCATAATAAAGCAAGAAAAATAAATCAGTATACCCGGACTATAACAGCCACCATGCAAGGATTAAAAAAAAATAAATAAAAAAAAAACGCCAGAGTGTAAAAATGTATTTAAGCAAGCATGAATGTAATTTTTTTTTGTTCATTAACAAGTATAATTACCAACTATTTCACATATTTATTGTATTGGTGTATATTTTTGTTATGTATAGGATAGAGATACTTGAAAAATAAGCAACAATTACTACCAATGTTTAAATCGAAGTGTAAAAGAAAGTTTTTCCTCCTCTAAACAGTATTCACTGAATGTTGCAATAGAGGACACAGAAATAAGTTTCAAGAAAAACTCATTAATAATAATGTCTGATATACAAAGTGAAACTATGTTTCAAAATACACTAAACACACGTAAGAATGAGGAACGAAAAGAGAATTTTAAAATACATAATTTAAAATCCAAGTGAGTTGAACTGCTATTTTTGTTAAGTATTACTGTATAATACATAAACAACAAATCTACACAGATTTTTTGTTTGAGAAAATGTAAAATTGTATGTTTATTACAGAATTGAAAAAAAACTTACTTAGTCCTAGGTGGTTGTTTAAATACAAGCATTTATACATGTTGATGCGTTATTTTATCCCAGCAAAGTGGCGTCGTTACCGCATAAAAATAAGTGTTTGCTTGTTTATATTTGCATGTAGTAGCGAGAAAATAAACATAGTTTTAACGAAGAAGATGCTAGGGAGACTTGGACAACGGATCGTAAAGTGATTACAGTACACTGTATTTTGTACTTTTACAAGGAAAATCTTCGGAAACCCAGTTGCCCAAGAAATTCCTTGTAAAACTACAGGATGGTCACAAAGTGAAGCAACCCATGGAGGTACTGCATCATATACTTATAACTGTCGAGAGTTCAACCAACGAGAACACAAGTGAACCAATGTATGCACACGGGTTGCGTGACCTTTTTGATCACTCTGTACAATGGTTATAGACTACTTGTAAGAAATACAAAGTGTAGGATTGTAAAATTTCAAGTTATAGCCATGTATTTGTACTTTAAACAAGGAAATATTAAATTTTAAATGCCAACTTTTGCACTAAATTAATTTGTTGAATAATGTTCGAATAAATAAAAGTTTACATGGAATAATTTTAAAAAAACATGGAAGCATTGTTTTCAACCCGCATCCCCGCATTTTGGTTCTATGCACTTGACCCACTTTACCTTTAGACTACCTTGACGTACATGCCAGTTGCGTTTTTCTTATGAGTATGCATTCAATATACAGTTCAGTTGTACCAATTTTTTTTTTTTTTAATTTTGAAGTGCGCACTCAATATGTAAACTCACTAAATTCCAGAGAAAATGCTTCCCAGAAGATGTGATTTTTGTATAACTATGATGTTTTAGGCAAACCTATTGCTTTGGTAGTCTACAAATTTTTGCTAATTTTTTTTACAAAGAAAATCATTTTAATTTAACCAACAAATAATATTACAAGACATTTTTGTACATTTACGAAAGTTTGTACAACTACATAGAGATGCCTTGTCATATTTACAAAAAAATTACAGAGCACTTTACTTTCTGTATTATTTTAAACACTTTTATGGTTTTAGACTGAAAGACCTATCAGAATAGACGAGGGATACAAAATTTAGCAAATAACAATTAACTATTAAAGATTACTAATATCCTGACTTTCCGGATTCTGACCCCGGGACCTCGTGATTCTTGACGATCTGGACCATTGATATTACGACTACGAGATAATGTTAGCACGTCACGTATGGGAGGGTCGAAATTCTAGGAATATTAGGACACCAGAATGAGGAGGAAAGTACGTGCGCGCGCACCAATACCACTGTGATGTCCTTGGCAATAACAATATGTATCGTGCTAAGTGTGCATGGGGTGGTCTGTGCGAGATTTGCATGACTGGTGTTTTATGAATGGTATGTAGCTACACTGCACGTCTGTTGCAAACTGGTAAACCTTATTTTACGATGCCGTACAGATGAATATCACTATTAACAACTAGTGTATTTCAATATTTCATATAGGAAGTTCATTCGAAATTGCCAAACAGGCAGGTTCACAAGTGTTGTGCAATCCTTGTTTTTAATGCACTTATTCCCTGCGAGGAAAACTGAAAAGCATAAAAACTTATTTATTCGCCTTTTTTAAATGCTTCAGTGGTGACCTACGACATCAAATTAATCTTGCTTATGAGTTCTTTTGCTCTATAGTAACATAAACAATTGTGATTTCCAGTGCTTGAGTTATGCATTCATACGTCATTCCACAAAACAAATATTGGGACAGGACACCTTCAACAGAAGAAACGAGTATGGTTTGACTGAAATAAACCAATACAAAAATTTTCAGAAATGATGACAAAGTTTATTACGAATGAAATCGTATCAATTATATTTATGTATATAACACAATTTAATACATTTCACTATACATATACAGATTTTATATCTTCTTTTTTGTGATGTTTAGGTAAATACACACGTCATCATTAGCTTTGCATCACCCATGCATCATTTTGTTCATGGCACAAACAACAACAGTCCCTAGGGCATGTCCAATAATACGTGTACAGTATCTGCAACTCATTAAACCAAATTAATTTTTTACAGGAACATAACATGTGTTTCAGGCAGGAAGTTGTTTGTATCACATGAAGACGAAACACTCTTGTTCATTAATGTGTGTAAATGTTGGTACGATACGAACGTAAATGCTAAGAATGTCCAAGTTAAGCGCAATCAACGGATGCCTAGTGCTGTGTGAAGCTTCCGTCCTTGCTCTTCTCCTCTCACAGAATCTGTTCGCCGTCGGCTTCGGGCCAGTTAATCAGTGTCACTGGTGTTTTTTCTGCCGTCCCTTGTAGTTTGTGAGCCAATTTGGTCGAAGGAAAGACACAGTGGCCTTAATTTCTTTTCTTCTGTTAACTGGGAGTGGAGGCCGCAGTAGGAATTAAGTTTCAGCTAGAAAACTTCTCGTAAATTGGGATTACTGCAATCTAATTTAGTTCGCATCGCCGGAGTTAGGTTTGGAAGTTATTTTTATCATGGTTTTAGTTGATGCACTGCTAGCTGAACAATTTTAAAAATACTCTTTAATGCACTAATAGCTGTAACTATTATTTATCATATGACCCTTAAGTACGAATGTATTGCTGTATCGACACGTCTTTCTATTTGTCTAAGAAATCAAGCTTCATCATTATCAGTAAACTAAAGACTGTGTAATAAGGTCGAACTCTTTTCTATGGGTATTTTGAACGTCCGCGATCTAACGGCACTGGAGCATAAGGGTGATTCAGACACGCGAATTGGATACGCAATAGTCTCTATCCACAAAGTATTGAATTGGCGTGTGTCTTGCCGTTGTCCAATTGTCTCTATCAGACTTTCGGTGATGAAATAATTAAGGGGCTCATAAATATAATGAACTAAACCCATCTAGAATCAAATGAAAAATTTAGCTGTTAAGTATTCAGTGCATCCTTAAGTTCAATCTGCTGTTGTTCACACGAGGCACGCACAAGTGTCCTGCGTAGCGGATCTCGAGCAATGTTGATCTGGAGAAGGGGTTCTGGAGCCCTGGAAGGTGGACACCTGCTCGGGTGAAAACTCGGATGCATGGTATTTCGCAGGTACTCAGGGGATCGGTGTGAAGCCCCAGCGTAAGCTGAGCCGATCACGGGTTGGACTCTGAGTGGTAGTGGTATA
>PNEQ01036407.1:19989-62652 GCA_003012365.1 Medauroidea extradentata | reverse complement strand
AGGCCGCATTCGTAACTAGAAGTAATCTTATTTATAAGAATAATGACTTTGTAACCGATAATATTTGATACACTACGTCAAAAAAATTGTAATAAAACTTTTATTATTTATTTTTATAATGAAATATTATCTATATATGAAAGTTTTCAAATATTTCACTTTTTTCCACAACTGAATTACCCGTTTTCATTTTGTTCAAGTCCACGATTTTTAAATACACAGCCACGCAAGTGTCAACATATGAACTGGACTTTGTGATTAGCAGCCTCCCGTCAAAACTTTTTACTTTCTCACTTCATGGATGCCAACCTGACTACATGATACACACTTCCATTCGAACGCTACTCCCTTCGAATAAGTAAGGCGTATACGAGTGGCCGGCGTTGGAGCTTACAATCTCCGTCTCGTATACGTTTTGCGCCGTACGAGACGATTCGCATACGAGCTCTACTCGCACAAACTCGAGCTTAGGCCACCAGGTCATGTCGTTTTGCACCGCTCATCTACAAGCTATATCATTGCACAGGCCTATTAGACCTACTACAGATGGTCGCTTACAATATGAATGAAGTGTACAGTGAGGGAGGGCTCCAAGACATTCCCCTCCACTACCTTCACACGGCAAACACTAGCGCTCTTACCTCCCCTACCCGGGGCTACACTTAGGTTTGTCAAGCAGTAGAGCACTCGCCTCCCCACCAAGGTGATTAAGGTTCGATTCCTAGCGGGGTCGATCCCCGGACTTTCGCATGTGAGAATCGTGCCATATGATGCCGCTGGTCGGCGGATTTTCTCAAGGATATTCCGTTTCCCCCTCCCTACATTCCAGCGCCGCTCCATATTCATATCACGTTATTCCTCACCAGCGCTTAAGACCTAGACGTTATTGCTGGCCAAAAAAGAGGAAATTACGTTCTATTAAGTAGCTGAATAGAAAATACTGAAAGTTGTTGAAACCAATTAAATTACAAAGAAAGCTGATTGGCTGTAGATCACGTAATTAACGGTCCCGCAGATGAAAGGTGGATGACTAGCTTTAGTTTTATACGACAATTAAGAAGGGGTATGCTGTTAATGTTTTTGTTTAATTCAATGTTGACTGTATTCTATCTGCGCCACAAGTCTGAGATTACAAGGTGCGGAGGCCCGGAAAGTGATATGCGAGGTAGTAGAATTGCTTTTACTATAAATTCAAGAAAATATTTGTACTTTGAACGACTTGCTGGGAAGCAACATTTTAAGATTATCACATTACAACAAATAGCCCACGTAACACTTGTAATCTCGTTCTACCGAATAATAAGTGCTAAATCACATTCACAGAAATATGAAATGTTTATGTATATTACCACAAAGCTAACCCTGTAACATTATTACCTTGAAGATTGAAATCACATTGTTTTATCATTAATATCATAGTATTTTCGAGATGGACATTGTAGGAGTAAAGATTTCAAAACAATTAAAATTCTCTTTTAACGGAATTTTTGATAAGAAATTCTATTTACCCTACTTTTATTTTCATGTCTAAGCAGTCTATTACACAGATTCTTGATTATTACACGTAGTGTGCATTGCAAACAGCACCGATGCTGTTGTAGCAATTTGTATACCGCAAGGATATTGCCAATATTTTTGGTTACGCATAATTAATGAACATATTCTTAAATTACAGTGTGTAGTGTTCTTGTTTTTCATATAAATTAATATTTTTAGAGGGCTAGGCTCCTGGACTGTTAACTGTCTCGTAAAACTACGCTAAAATGTTTTTCTGAAAAAGTCACTATTTAAGCATGTTTAATATTCAGCATATCTAAGTACGAAAAATGCTCAAAGTGCACCATTTTACACCTTGAAAATACCACAATTTTCTGTGGGAGGACCCCCGGAGGGGTTTATTGTTCCAAGATGTAACCTCCCCCCCTCCCCAGTTCCGAAATGTTCCAACGCCCCTGCTCTCAAAATATTTCAGTATCGTTGCTGCCGAGTATTTTTGCTGCCTTATAAACCTTTTGTTGCTTTATATACGCGCTAGTTGCACAATAAAGATGAGGGACAGGTAACACTTTATTAAAATGTGAAAGAAAACATTAATAGAATTAATACAAATTAAACTGAAAGATAATAATATCGACTAACAATACACCGACATCTGATAAGTTTGTGGCACAACGTCAATATTTCTACTCCTCATTATATGTACAATTACTTATGACCATGAAATATCATCCACGGTTATTCTCTACTAAAGGCGGCTAAGAACTTGTTAACCGCAATATCTGGTTGCGATTTGTGTCCTTTTTCCCCACAGCCTTCGCTTGCCGTTGTGTGACGCCTCGCGCTCATCAGTCGCCAGTGCGAAGGCCTGCCTGCCGAACATACCCGAAGCGGGACTTAGACAAATTCCCACCTTCAAGAGTTGGCCCATTTTTTGTGTCCATGACTGTACATACGGTGTGAAGATGTTCGGCATTTATGAATGGCGGAAGTCTTCGTGTGCAGTTGTGAAACGAAGAAAATAAGCAGACTATATTAAGTCTGCTGTGTTTATTGCTCTGGAAAATCAAGTATATTTAGAAAAGCAAATAATGTTAAGGAAAGTGAAATAGTAGAATGTTAAATGGTACGTGGTGCTACTTATGTGTGTAATATTAGACTGGAAGAGGCAGACACACTCCACAGCCAGTGGCGTACAAGAGATAAGGTACCAACTGTACAGTAATACACCTCGCTCACAACAACAATGCAACCACGTGCTTTAAGCCTACAGTCAGTACTAATAACACACGTCTTGGAACACACCAGGCTACACCACAGGTTAAAAACTTCTTAAATTCGTTGGTACCAAAAAGACTTCTCAGGATCTATAGAATAGAATACAGTACAGTACAAAAGTTCTCTGCTCAGTAACGAAACAATTCCTTTGAAGATATTTAGTTTGTGTGAAAGAAGTCTTGCACGGCTGCAAATAACGTTTTGGAAAACCTATGTTTAGTGTTATATTTTTTTAAAAACATTTCTTTGAATATAATTTAACTTTCTTTGTAGCAAAAAATAGTAATTTTCTCTACATTAAGTTAATGTTAAAAATACCACAACTAAAGTAATCGTAATGATATCTACTAAACTATTTTATAGTAACTAACACAGTTTTCGTTACCAATACCATTACTTTAACCTTTTAACGAACATTTCCTTTCCGTAAATGTTACTTTGCAGTGCCTCATACTTAACCATTTTTTTCTTTGCAGCAACGAACATTTTGCTGTGGTAAAGAAAGTGTTATTTTATTTGGGTGTTATTTGTTCTTACGAAAGTTAGCAATACTAACAGCAATGATGACATTGATGTCGTCTTCTACGAAAAATGATCACCATGAGGGTAACAGAGTACAATATATTTTATAATCACATAATAGTTTATATAGATAATTACTAATGAAAATAAAAGTAAGAGAAGATTAACTTTTTTATGTTTTGTGGGTTTTTTTTTTATACTATTTGTCCGTATAATTTGGCTGCATAGATAAAGCTGGTGAAATCTAGTCAATATGTGTTTTCCATTGCAATAAACCGTTTTCTGGTAGCAGCACCCCTGTAGCCGAAGTTATGGCCGTCTGAAATGGGGTCCATATATTACAGACATCCGGTGTGTGTGTGTGTGTGTGTGCTTGTGTATATATAATAGTGTCCATAAGCCCCTGTTGAATTTTATTGCAGTTATTCGAAATAGAGTATACTGTCTATTTTGGTACGTTTGGAATGTTTATCCGACTCCATTGCTGTTGACTTGCACTTTCTCAAGGAAAGGATAAGGTAAGGTAAGTGAGCTTTACGTCTCGTCTACAGCAAGGTTATTACAGACGATGACACAACTTGATACAATTATAGGAGCTGGGAGAGGAATCGGCCATGGCCTTTGTTGAAACCCATCTCTCATGATGCCTAATTTCTGCTATCTTCTGTTATATCCATAGGTTTAGAAGTATATATAACAGATTCATAGCAGTGGCTATAGCAGAAATCGGCGTGTCGTTACTCGCCCATGTTAACACGATACCTAGAATGGTAACAGAAAACATAACCTCTATTTTAAAGAAAATGGACTCGGTTTATGTTGTGAAAAAGAACGAGAAATGCAAACGGAAATGGTGGACCAGACCTTGGTGCAGAAATGAAATAAATTATGTGGTTATTGTGTTCTAGCAATGCTTCGAAACGAATAATTCTTAGCTTACTCGCGTTATTTTGTTAAGTGACGCCATTTTGAATAGAATCAGTTTTGAAATTTCATTGTCATGTGACCAACACAAAGTTGTTGCGATTGGCCGTAGCGGTAGAAAGCAAGTAGAAATGCTAACAAAAAAATAGAGCATGTTTATGCGGGAAAGACTTCAGGTACGGTTATGGCCAGCCTCTTGGGAGGGTGTTGGAATGTGGCTAAAATAGAAGCAGAAATGCTAACGGGAAATGGACATGGAAACTTATAAGGAATCAAGCATCGTATGAGGCTGGCTGAAGGAACCATCCAAGTATTCACCAGGAGTGATGCCGTGAAAACCATGAAAAACCGAAATCGAGACGGCCGGAGCCGGTGATCGAACCCGGGTGCTCCAGAATGTGAGTCCAACATGTTATAGTTGCGCCCCCTCGCTCGGTCGCAAGCTTAGGATCGTCGACTTTGATAAGTATCGATAGGTGGTCGTAGTCGACTGGCGCGGAGTGTACGCGCTGCGGGAGGTTGTCGGCTCGTTCCACGCCGAGACATCGATACCTCGCGCGCAACAACGCTCCAAGTGGCGTCCACAGACACGCGTCTGCCCGCCGCGTCTTGGTCCCGCCTTGCGCGGCCGATATTAACATGAACGGAGGAAGAAAAAAACAGTCGTTGTGCGCGTCCCCGGCCGGAGAAGAAGAAGAAGAGGGCAGTATCTTTGTCATTATGACTGCGAGGAGAGTTCAAAAGCCGTCGGAGAGAATGACGTAGGGACGGGAGGGGTGGGTGTCGACTCAAAGGGCCCCGAAGCCGCGTGTAGGGTCGCCGACGAGAATGGCGGACAAGCCCCCCACAAAGCGAACAAGTGTTTAGCCCCCGAGGTCAGGGCAGGATGGGAGCAACAACCGCACATGTCCTCGCCCCAGGAGGTCAGTGTTAACCCTGTTTGACATTTCCCCCGCCGCGGACAAGAAAACACCGTCACTAAACACTTGTATACACTGTCACCTGACGCCACGCTGTCTGCACTCTTGTATACACGCAGTTGCACGTCCAGCCCAGCAAGAAGAACAGCTAGGGTAGTTCGATTCTCAGATGTTCTCTGATTTCAAACTGTTGCTAACTTGCTACCTCTCATTCCCATCCACACAAAAAATCCCTCTCCCGAGCCTAAGATACTGTTGAGCAAATTGGCTAAAGGGTAAAATACTATTCTCGAATTCGGAAGGGCCGGGCTTCGATTCCCGGTCTGTCTTTCATGATATCCGTTTTTCGTGTTTTATTCAAAATCATTGCAAGTATGAGCTAAACTGTTTATAAGTTTACTGCCTGTGTGAACGGTGTTTCGTGTGTTTGAGGCCTGGAAGTGTGGAAGCTATAAGGACGACTCAACACGCGCATTACGCCTCACACCATAGCTTTAAGTACCGGTCTTAAGTTGAAGGTCACCATGTAAAATCATCAAACGGCTCATAGGATTTAAAGGTTTGCCGCAATATCGATCCTAATTTTTAAAAAAATATTTTCATAGATATAAGAAAACAATCCCCACTGTCGTGATGATAGGCCACGTTTAGTTAAGGAGTTATCAATATATTAAGATTGGCTTACAAACACAAAATTACCACATTTTACGGTACACAAAAATTTTTGTGTCCTGTTTGTTTAAGTTACATCGGCATTGAATTTCCTATTTGTTTAGAAAAGTGTGCTTGTAATTTTGGTTGAATAAAAAAACCCGAAGAAAATGTATGTATACCAAAAAGTTCGGCACATTAATCGAAATGCAAAATTAGAAAAAAAAGTGCACTTCTTTGCACGGTACTCAAGAATTTAAAACTTTACTGCCAAATGAGCTAACGGAGCTGCGTGTTGTTCACAATTTGCTCAACACGTGGTATTACAAGTCCTGTTTCGTGTGCGCGCGATGTTTGTAGCCCTGTCTCCTCACAGAAATTACTTGAGCTGTGCTTGTAAACAATGCGCCCAGCCTTTTCTGGCTTAGTCGAACAGGGCAAAAGCTCTACGCACAAGCGAAAGCCAGTCATCTTGAATGTGTTTTGAAACCCAGCGAACAGGCAAATATTACCGCGCTATTCAGTGCTCGCTGACAATATTAGCGACATGCCAGGAACAATGCTGAAAATACTGTAATATTTTTACTAATGTTATGTTAGTAACATTGTTAATATTTCAGTTATTGTCTCGCTAACTTTGTTAATAACTTCATGAATAGTGAAAAAAAAGAGAGAATTAAACTATGCTTTTTTTAAGAGTACGTATGAATCGTGGCATTTTGCTGCACTTTGAGTGCATTTTGGAAGTGGCTTAGATATTAATTTTTTTCTAATCTCTGAATCCGCACAGTCATACTATTCTCTCGCTTCATTTCATGCATCAACTACAAATGACTCAAAGAAAAAAGAAATGGTACAAACACTACGTTCACTTGATAATAACATTGCTAGTAACATTCTCAAAAACATCTTTTGATCCAGACCGGTTTAGAATGAGTCGGTAAAATAATGTCATCAACAGCGCTCGTGATAATGTTATTATAATTTTTCTAAAATTAATTACTTTTGCTGATAGCAAATTTTTTCGTGAAATGTTGGCAACAAATGTTAAAAACATTTTTCTGCAAATAACAACTAAGTTAATAACAGGACGATAGTAACAATGTGAAAATATGATGTCAAAATTTTTCAAGTATTTTTACATTTGTTCATAACATTGTAGAATATACGTGCTGGTAGAATATTTCGTGATCCTGTATTTTAAAAGACTGGATTATTTCGCTGGCTCGCTGACATGAAGGCTAGTCTCCAAGAATATACGTGTTATCAGACATACAGCAAGTGTACACTGGTTGCTCTCTGACATAGTGATAACACATGATTGGGCCAGCAGTTAACTGCTTCTGTATTAATGGTCCAGAGTCTTCCTGGAGGTGTCAAATTGAGAAAGTGACATGAAAATGTAGTTGTTTGAATGATAGCTTGATCCCAAACTAAAACGCGAATTTTTCAGGTTCCTGTGTATTTTGCACAACAGTGTAGCAGCTTGCGGCTGCGTATGATTGTTATGTAGATGTTTAAAGACGAATCACAAATATTCAGTGAAGAAGCATCAGAGTTATCATTGGTGAAGATAATGGTTTATCGCGAAAATATTTTGTGCAAACATACCCTTTACAACACTGCAGTTTCGTGCGACATGTATGATTGGGCGAAACATCTGACAGACCAATAACAGGCATCAAATACTATAATATTACAAATATTCTTATTGGTCCAGTCAAATAGGGTAACAGCATCAAGTTCAAGCGAGAGCCAGTCATATTTTGTTAAGCTGAACGTTTGTTGAAACCCAGAAAACAACCATCTTCTATAGCCTAATCATTGGCCTATTCAGGTGTGAACACGCCAATAAAGGAAAAAGAAAGTCACATATGGAAATGTCATACCGAAGCTCAGCAAAAAGTAAACTTTTTTCATGGTCATTCAACACCACTAGTTATTAGCAATTTCATTGCGGGCGCAAACCTAGTATTATTTAGCACATTGTTCCAGAAAAAGCACTGCTAACCTCTGCTAAAACGCAAGGCCCTCAAGGACATCATTCCCTCTCAGTATCGCCTTTTATATATTTATTTGCTTACCTTAAGGGTGTTCAAATGGGGAAAAATACAATTTTATATTTGTATGACATAGTGTTTGTCTTATAGACGTTACTTCTTACTTGGGAGTAAATTTTCCACTCAACCAAAAAAAACTCAACCAGATTTCTCATAACGGCATTTCAAGGTCAAGATTTGCATATTTTTACTTCAAACAAAACTTGAAAAAAAAAAAATAGTACAATGGAAAGAATCACATCATAACGTCACGGCACACTCTACGGCTTGAAGCATGTAAAAACCCGCCACAAAGAAATTTTGTATAAAAAAAAGATTCTGAAATTTGCTAATTTTTTGGTACTTCCAGCAATTTTTTTAAATACAAAAATATTTTATAATGGGTTTATAATGCTTAAAGCCGTAGACCGTAACATTCAGTTATTATGTGATTTTTTATTCATTTCATTATGTTTACTGGTTTTCAAGATTTCTATGAAGTAAAAATTTGCAAATTTTAACGTTGAAATGCTACTATGGGAAAACTGGCTAAGCTTTTTTTTTTTTTTTTTTTTTTTTCGTAAGAGGTAAGTTTAGTACGAAATAATACCCACAAAACTAACCCTATTTAATACAAGTATAAAATTATGATTTCCCCCAACTTGAACATCTTAAGTTAACTACTAGAATGAAATTAAACTTAAAACGCTTCACCAAGTTAATGCTGGAGTTTTTAAAAAGAAAAACATACATTTAAATACTTTCTGTTCCTACACAGTTTAGACATGTAAATGTGAAATTCGTAAGCCTACGATGTTGCATACCAAAACTCACACTATGGTGTTAACACAACGTACACATTTCAAATAAAATTTTCCTCGTTGCTTAACGTGATAGATACGATCATTTGTCCGCGAAGGTAAAGTTACATAAATTATGTTGGTCTTAAAATACTGTCGTATGAAACAAATTAGCAGCATTGACTTGTTTGACTTAAATAGATAGCTAAAATATGGCAGTGCTGAAAAGATGTTATAAGCACAAACAAGTACTTATCTTGCTGCAATATTTATAAGCTTTAAGAAATCAGGTGAACGCAATTTTGTTACAAATTTTAACATTTAAAATTAATGAAATTTATTTGAGAAATATATTAAATACCAGGTAGATTTCAAAATAAATATACCTGTATATTGTCAGAGCGGGAGATCAGAAATAACACTAAAAATAAGACCTAATGTTTTAAGGGAACAACAAAGTCTATATACGAGTTATATTTCCAATTAAATCGCGTATAATCAATATAGATGAAATCATGTTAACCAGCCGGGCCACAGTTTGGTATTTGGCTTATTTTTTCACATATTCTACATACTCTGAAAAAAAAAAAATTGAGATGAAATTATCTTGCATGTTCGGAAAGCAAAATTCACTTACATGTAAGGGAAAATTACCGCTTATATGTGCAGTAAATTTATTGTAACAAACGCATGGAAAAATTCCTTATCAGTAAAAATAAGAAAATTTTGACGATTTTCAACCATTTTTTAATTCTTATCAGACGTAGGCCCTAATACACAAACACTTTATGGCGGTACAATTTTATAAGAAATAGGTGATTGACGACTTCACCATATACCAGAAACTTAGTAGATAGAAAATTAAGCATTCACATCACGCAAAGGCGGTGTCAGTTCCCGAATTTTCGAAATCGGGCCGGACGATGTCTCTAGCCGGCGCGTTTTCTTGGGGATCTGTCGTTTCCCCCCCCCCCCCTTCATTTATGTGCTGCTCGATACTCACATTATATCACCCCTAACCAACGCTTAAGACTTAGATGTTAGTGCACATCACTTCATTGTAGATAGACTAACGTCCTCATCACTTCTGTAACATAACCTTTGTGAACTTTCTTATGAACTTTTGCTGGTGAGTTACGCAGAAAGTTCTGCTTTACGAACTTCTGTAAATTCATTCGCGTGTACGTAAATATTAGCGCACGGTGTGATAACTTAAAATTCTTACAAGGAAAATTATTTTCTTATACATAGCGTAGAAGGAAAGTTTCACTTCTTGTAGGTGGATGTTACTACACAGTGTGGTAATTGTACATGTTATGCAGGGGAAAATAAATTGCAACACAAGTAAGAGAAATTTCATTTTCGTGTAGGTGAATTTTACGTTTCAGTGCGGTAATTTTACATGTTATGCAAGTAAAATTAATTTCTCATACAAGCTACACTGTCGTTTATGTGAATGTTACGCTGCAGTACGGTAATTTGTGAATTGTGCGTTACAGTGTGGAAATTTTGTAATTTATGCACGGAAAATAAATTTCCCTTTCAAGCTCCACTGCCGTTCATGTGAATTTTACTGTTCAGTGCGGTAATTTTATCGGCGTAAATTTTGCGTTACAGTGGGGTAAGTTTGCATTTTATGCAAAGAAAATAAACTTCGTACACAAGTTACGCAAATTTCACTCTAACCTCTTGTATGTATGTACGTGAGCTGGATGTTCATGTGGCGTTCGGACATTCGAGACATGTATGTTGTTGTTCTTATGAGTTTCGTGGCATATATAGCTTCTTGTTGCACCATTATGTAACTCTAGACTCTTAATTATTTATTCCTTCTTTAAACTTCTGAAATTAGTACTATAGGTGAATGCGTGAACTTTCTCTGACATTCTCTGTATTATGTCTGTACTTGTTTGTTTAAATAGTTGTCTTCATGTTGTCGAACGTGTCGTTTGACACAGTGATCTGTTTGTCTACCAATGATGGGACTCGACAGTTCTTTTATTTCGACTTTCGAAATACTAGCTTTTGCATTATTTAATAAATACAAAAATTCCTGAACATGTAGCACCGGGGATTTCTGAGGCCCTTGCCTTTATTTTTTACAGCACTCGCACGTATTTTGTTGTATTACAGTATGTTGCGAAAGTGTCAATGAGTGTTTGTTGTACTGCCGGCAATGTAAGAAATGTCGATGCTGTAGTCATGATAAGGTTCTCAAAAAATGTTTCTGTGGTCCGGTTAGATGTAGTTCTAATAGTTTAACTATTGTGTTGTTTGACCACTTTATATTCTTTACATGTGTTATGATGTAGAAATTCTACTATAACGTCTCGAGGATTTCTGTGATACGTTTGTAATGGTACTGGTTGTTAAATTTCTACATTAACGTATGGTGTTTGTATTAAGTAGGTTCCTGCTTGTTTATTATCCTTTTGTATTTCTTAAGGGCGCTAGACCCGTAAAAATTCAATTTTATATTGTTGCCAAATAATCTTAAACTTTTACACATCATATAACAGGCAATTTCCCCAAATAAAACCCAATTCGTCCAATAGTTTATACATATTCACTTATGAAAGTCACAGAATTGCCTTTGCTGCTTATCCAAAATTAAAAAAAAAAAGTAATTAATTCATGAAATTAAAATCTAAAGAATTGAAAATAAGCGTATTAATGCATTTTATGACGTGTTTGGCAAAAGTTAGTTTTAAAATTTCAGTAACAGCTGCAACTCAAAAATTACGCTAACATTTACTCATGTTTATCAATTTGTTTCTGCAACATAAATATAATTTTTTTAGAATTTTGGCTGCACCGCAGCGGTAATTTTGTGACTTTTTATGAGTGATTAGGCAAAAACTACGGCGCCAATTTTTTTTTTGGGGGGGGGGGATGACATGTTATCTGATGGAGAACAATGTTCCGCACAAATAATTAATATTTGTTTGTCAAACGTCCTTAAGGATTCTCACTTCTGAATAATTGGCAGCTCGTATTCTGTATCGCCTGCACCTTCTCAAGTATTGAGTTGGCGGAGTTAATATTCTGCTGCGTATTCAATTACTGCCGCGTAAGAAGCCTGCGTGGCTGCGCTCTAAACTCCTGGGTTGCTATCCCTGCACCTAGTATATTCCATGCTGATGGACTAGCTGATAACGATCAAATACTCGCATATAAGCTGTGTTTGCTATGTTTCTCATGCATTCATTTATCTACACTTCTGGCAAGCACGTATGCCTTGGTGTGCTGGTACTTGTTTAGTCAATCACAATGCCCACATGCAACCCTTACTATGTATGAACACATCAGTGAGAAGTTGTACAGCTAAATCTGAATTACTGAATATTCATTGACTCACGCTGATGGATAAAGCAGTTTCAACAATTTGAATAAGTGAAAATAGTCATTGTTTAATTAGTGAATATTCACTGATTTCCTTTAAGTGTGTCAACATCTCACAAGTGAATCTGTGAATATTCAAGGGTATTTTTTTCAATTGTTTTCAAAGAAAAGTTTTCACTTATTGAATCGGTGAAAAATTACTGGATAATCTGTAGGCACTCGCTATTTAACTTGTGGAATGTTGGCACTATTTATCGGAATAAGTGAATATTCACAGATTTCACAGTGGTTTCTCACTGATTCAATTTGTTGAAACTGCTCCATTTATCGGCGTGAATCAGTGAATATTCACGAATTTAGATTTAGAATATAGGAATAATTGATGTTCTACTGGAAGCGTTTATTTACAGAGTGATACTGAATAAGATGTTGATAAGATATTGTAGTAATGTTAAAAATGCCATCTTATACCAGGGGTAGTAAGGCAATCTAGTAGGAAAGGTTACGTCAGGTTTGACCAAAAATGGCCGGCCTCCGTATTGTAGCCGGTAGCATGTCGGCCTATGGTGTGAAGCGTTCTGGGTTCGAATTAAAAAACGAGCATGGCTGTTTGTGTAATTTACTAAGGTTAAGATAGTTTGTTAGACGTCTCTTGTTAAGTCTAGTGGCATAGAACTAGGCGACGTAAATAAACACTCTAGAGTAAAACACTAAACAAAAATTCATGTGTACCAGCACTGAGAAAAAAATTTGTTGGTGCAAACAAATCATATGTTTGTATAGGGGCAGTTAGATATTTGTTTGTTCGTACCAAATTATTTTGTTCCCTCAATTTGTTTGATGCAAATGGCTGTATTTTGTTAACAGTACAAAAGATTTAGCTGGTGATAAAAATATTTCGTTGGACATATTAAACGCACAGGCAATATTTTAAGAACTAAAAAAAATCTATATTATAAACTTAAAAAATTTCGGAATTAAAAAAGGTATTGACAGGCCGGGATGTGATCCATTAACCCTTAACTTACCTCTTTTTATACATGACCTAACCAAGTTTTTTTTTTTTTTTTTTAATAAAAATGTTAGGCTCCTTGGCGAGGTCGCAACATCGCCAACGAGCCAAACATCCCCCCCTTTACAGCTTCAGTATTTGACAATTCCCCAGTTGTGACAGTTGTTGGTGACTCTTACAAGTGCAAGGAATCTAACGGACAAACACAAATTTTACACTCAGGCAGACCTGGGAATCGAACCCAGAACCCCTCGTATCCAAGTCGGTCACTCAACCAACTGAGCTACGGGGGGTCGGCCAACCAAGTGAGCTACGGATGTTACGGTGACAAGTACATCACTTATATCTTAACAATATAATTTTGTTGACAAGTTGTAACGAGCTGTTTGTTTATACAAAATATTTTTTCGACGTCCTATAGTAACGAAATATATATTTGGCACAAACAAAGTGCGTTTAAATGAATAATTTGGTCGAGGGAAATAATTAAATTAGTTTGGAGGACAAAATATTGTTTAGCTGAAGTAATAGTGTTATTGTCTATGTAATGTTATTTGAATAAAATAAAATTAAAAAAACATCACCCAAACAAATATATTTAGTATAATGAAACAATTCTTTCTGTCAGTGCGTGTTTGCCATCAGATTAGGGTAATTAAGGCATAGGATATGACGAGGACGTCCCACTACCTGGCCACAACGTTCCCGTGACTTGTAAATGAAGGTTTAATAATATAAATTTTATATTCCCAGCAAAACTATCACCGTTAATAATGCAATACAAATTTTAATTAATCGATGTAAAACATTAAGTAACCAGCATAAATTATAAGCCTATTTTCCCCTAAGTGGGTGCACATTAACCCTACAAGTTAAAATTGTTTACGTACTTCTAGGAATATTAAGTTATTAGAATTTAGGTTATTATTGTTTTATCTTGTAACATGGTATATATATAACAATAAAAATTTTGATAGTAAAGTTTATAAACATTAAATTGGGATTCTATCCGGCAAGCAGTTCTTAACATATACGTGTCAGAAATTATGTGTTCATTTCGTCAAATCTTCAAAATTTGGTGGTATATATTACGAAACATAACTTGACCCAACAATTTTAAAATAACCTTAACTTACTTAATACTAAATGTTTACAGAGTCTGAAGAAACTTTGGAAAAGGGCCCTCAGACACTTCATATCATAAAAAATAATAATTTGAAGGACAACAGTTTTTTAAAACTGACTGCGGCATGAACAAAATACGCACAAACATAAGTAGCTGCTACATAATATTTTCCTGTGTGCTAAGTACTATACAAATGGTTCCGAGTGCTCTCATGTTTAAAATTCGAACAATAAATAACCAAAAAACGTCAATTCAAAATTAATTTGTAATTAAATGTATAGCAGTCTTGGTATTAGGAAATAACTTTTTCTAATTTGTCATATTATGCTAAGTATATATATATATATATATATTAATACATACACACATAAGAACACAATTTAAAAATATTACCATAGGATGAACGTAGGTCTAGTACACAAAAGTCAAGACTGTTAATTAGGTAATATATATGTACCCACTGGAAGAAATTCGGAAAATATGTTCCTGTCCCTGATATATTTTATATAGATATATAAAATTGTATGCTAAAACTAGAAAAATGGCTGCATTTATATAAATATTAATACAGGATGAACAAAATATACAAAAGTCAAGTCTACTTTCTAAGCAGTACGTATGTACCAAACATGATGAATTTCAGAAAAATATTTCCTGAGATGTCATACGGTAAAAATTAAAACCGGTCACCATTTTGATAACATATACAAAGTATGATCAAAATACAGAAAATAAAAGTCAGCTTATATGTATTTAGATTTTGATGAAATTCGATAATATATTCCCTCAGGTGTGTTATATTAAAATAAAAAGTTAAAAAATGGCCGCCATATTGAATTCATGTAAACTGCATGAACGAATTACATTAAAGTCAGTTTATCTTACAAGGTTCTTTACATGTACCGAGTTTGATGAAATTCTAAAATACTGTTCCTCAGATATCTAGCTTGATCGAAAAATGTTAAAATGGTCGCAGTTTTGAAAGTATGATTAGGGCATAAACGATACATACAAAAGTTAAGTCAGGTTATTAAGTACTCTATATGTGCAACGTTTGATGAAATTCGGTCAACTAGTTCAAAATTAAAAAGAAGTGGTAGTTGGAGGGGGGATACATACACATACATACACAGACACACAGACAAGAAGGTGATTTCACAAGTCTATTTTTTCCTTCGGAAATTTGGCTTAAAGTTAAGATTTCCCGCTAGGCAGTTTTTAAAATTTGGGATTATTATGCCAGCATGATTGTACTTGGCATTGAACTTATCATAAAGAGTTATTTAGACATTTGCTTTTTTTTTTTTTTTTCGTTTGAGGTACGGAAACGGGGAAGACAATAAAGCTATTCCAATACGTGTGTTAGTCGACCGGTTCGTCTCTCGTGCAGAATATTAAACTGGCGTGGAGTGTTTTCGTAGAAAGTGTTTTTCAATGGGACATTCAACGTGACCCTAATATTTTATTTGTGGAAAGTACGTGTTGAAGCTCAATGCAGGTCTATAACGTTTTATTTTTTCGTTTAAGGCCGGTATTTTTCCAGCTACATCAATGTCACAAAGTAATTTTTATCACATTTGAAAAGCTGACAATCGTGTTTTAACAAGCGAGTGGTATTTTTAGAAATGTATAATATAATTACGGTATAATATAACTAAGGACGCTGCCTACCAAGGGGCACTGGTGAGAAAAACGATAGGAATATACTTGTGAAATCGTATTACGTGAAGCTCAGTCACCTTTATATATATATATATATATATATATATATATATATATATATATATATATATATATATATTTCAGACAAAAATAATTTTCTGTCGTGAAATGAAGAAAATTTTCCTGCAAGAACTAAAATGTAAAAATGAAAGGAAATAGTAGGTATTTTCAAGTGTCTGCCGCACCGAAACAAATAAGCCAGTGTTGCGCTAATTAGATCTTCCAGAATGTTAAATTTGCGGGGAAAAACAGTTACACAGTTGGTACCGTTGTCGAAGCACTATCCTCTTTGCTGGCAGGGGGGATCCAGGAGGGTAGGGACAGGGCCCCTCCTTTTGACCTTTAATGTAAGTATAGTTTACCCTTAAAATATTTTAAAAATTTAAAATGGTATAGTAAATTTTTGTATAGGAAACGCCGTAAACAGCACCATTTTTCCAATTTAAAAACTAAATTTACTTTCCGTTAGATAACCCCGGGATTCCCGTTTTTTAACTTGGAGTGTGGGTGTACCTACTTCTCAATGAATGGGCTCCCTTCCCTTTTAAAGCCCGTGCCCCTATTTCCAGGGCGATGCGCGATCAATTTCCCACGGAATAGACCGACGGGGTTGCTCTGGGAACTCCCGCTAACCTCATTATTTGTACTCCGTAGCTTCTCAACGACAGGGCTTCATTTCATGTCAGCATTCAGGGTTCGGCAATACTCGTACTGGCGCCCCAGTCCTCGGGCAATGCCATGCTCTGCCATCGGGTATAAGTGCTTCGAGGTAAAGTGAGCAAATTTCACACTGCTGTTAATTAATTCCTTTAAGATGATTCCTATTTTCATGCCAATTTTTACTACAAAAAACTTACATAAGTAATAATTAAAGTGTACAGATTATACCGTACTCAACTGTTAACGCCTGAGCTTGCAATAAATATTAATTTTTAATCATTATTCTAGATAAGAGGGTTTTCAAGAGTGCTTACTTTATCACTAACCCTGTTCATACGTTATATTATTTACTAGTTACTGCCCTCGACTTCGGTCGTGTGGTTTCCAATCTAAGCACGAGTACTCGGCATATTGCTATGCCACTCGAAGAAAGAAAGCGTTCGTGTTTTCAATGTGTTAATTGAACTGCACTTGGACTCGATTAATTTTTGTTATCCAGTCTGGCGCGTACACTAATAAATCAGAAGGTTTACGTAATTCGTAAATATACGTAATGTTATTTAAAATATCTTTTTCGCAAACAAAATTAAAAAAAAAAGTTTCAAATACTCTTTAACTCCTCAAATATAAAAATAAGGAATAATATTAATACCGAAATTAATATTTGAAACAGACAATTACGATGAAAATAATTTTCTTAGTTAAAAAAAAAGAAACTTTCTTTATAAATTGTAAATAAAACAAAATATTATTAAGGGTCATTAATGACCATTTTAGAAATATTTTTCCAGTAAACCTTTTCTAGGATAGCCCATTTTGCCTTTCCGGTCTGTTTCGCCTTTTCCCCTCCCCCGTCCAAATAATTTTTTTTTGTCATTGTCAACTACCATCGCGGCTGCATGTACAACTCGCCAAACTCTCCTAGCAATTGAACTAATTGTAGGCTATAGGAGCGCACACATAACAAATTACAGATAGACACATGGTGTGAAAAAAAGGAGGGGGGAGGCTAAAAAGAAGGAGGGCTTTTTTGAAGCCAATATGGATAAAATACTCGATGACAATCCTACATAATGGTATCTGTCAACTTTATGAGTAAATATTTATCCAGAATTACTAATACGTTTGGCGTGATCTCATGCGCAGCAGTTAAATGCACGAGATTCTGGCGTCAGAGATTTTGCCTCAGAAGTTCGTACCACTGGAAACAATTTTGTTTAAAACGTTGGCTAAAACTATTGTCTAGGATTGCTATTGTTTAATTTTCGCAAATTGGCTTCAAGAAACCTACAATTATAGATTAATGCTTTTAGCGTCGATTTACGTACCACGCCCTCTTAAATGGAAGATGGTTGGTGGTGGGGGGAAGGATAGAGACTTGCAGGCTTCTTTCTCTCCCCCCCCCCCCAGGATCATTTGGTGGCTCGCGCCTGAGTGATGGACACAGAGATGTTTCCTGCCAGATGTGCCGCGACCCTGTGTTATCGCCAGCATCCCTTACCCCTCTCCACCCCTCTCCTGTACTCTGTAGCCCCAGCATCTTGTATCGCTCGTGTATTACAACTACAGAGCAGCCACAACCTGTCTGTGTGGCTCTCGTCTCTCAACCTGCCCCGACCTCTTGTTCTTGCCCGTCTAACATGCCACCACCCGCGCAACAACGATACAACTCCTCTGTCGACCGCTTCTAGTACACTATGTTCCTGCACCGCAGTCTATAGCGTTCCTTTTGTATGCACTATACATTAACTTTCGTCCACATGGGTCTGCAAAAATAAAACAATGTACTTTAAAAATTCGCCTTTTATTTTGGGCACAAACTAGAACTCAGAACAACTGTAGATTTCTGTCACATTTTCAATTGCCTCTTGACTTTTTTAACACGTCTTGGAGGACGCCGAGCCAACAGGAAATAAGCAGACAAATGTAGCCCAGCCGTGTAGTATGAACGTGTCAGTAATTAGCCAGTGAATAGCTGAAGTCTGCTAGAGAACATGTGTGTTCTTGGAAGCTAGCTCACAGGTCTGCGAGTCTGCAAATTCTTGGTGTCTAGATATCATATATGCTTAGTAAATGTAGAAAAACCTTTATATTTTTAAAACTTTTAAGGAATCAAACGGTGCTTCTGAACACGCAATTTTTTTTTTTGCCATTAATGAAATGTTTTGAAGAAATTGTAAAACAAACATAGTCAGTCGCTTAATAGATTTTGTCATATTTCTCATTAGGAAGGAAAACATCGGAGCAAAACTCGTGGCAATATTTTATTTTTTTCGTACAACCCTTCGAAACAAATGCTTGATTTTAAGAATTTTTTCATTTTTTAAGAAAATACAACCTATATCGTCAGAATTCAGTAAACAGCAAAAAATTTATTTTTTTCTAAAATGTTAAGGTTTTCATTTTGATAGACTATGTCATAAAAATATAGTAACCTACATTATTTTAAAATTTATACAAATACATATAAAAACTGAAAAGTGTGTATTAAACCTTTTCGATATGACCAAAAAGAGAAAATTATTAATCATATTTTTCGTTAATATTGTACCATAGTATTGCAGATATTTATAGTAACGCACAAAACTAATATAATGAAATAAATGGTTTCAATTAATTACAAATGTATTTAAACAATTTGCAGATAGACAAGAGTACTGACACTTGGAGCGTTGGATCATACAAAGTATAGCAAGTTCTAAATATGAAAATGGAAAAATCAAAATTGCACAATGATTATGATTCAGTTTTCAAATTGAGAAGAACATTGGCGTTCGGAGCATTAAATCATACATTCAAAGGTAGCAAGCTCCGAATATATAAATGCAAGTATCAAAGTTACACAACGCTTGGACCGTTGGATCATACATACGAGGGTTATTATTTTTTTTTTTTTTTTCATATTCCGATTGGCTGTATTACAAAAAAACGGGAATGAATTAGGAAATTATTTTAATGTCAAAAGAAACGTAAATCTTTACACTATTTTTCCACATAATCGCCGTGCAGATTGAGGCATTGGTCGTAGTGATGCACCAGCTTGCCTATATCCTCCTTACAGTCCGGACTTGGCACAGAGTGACTTCCATATTTTCCCCACGTTGAAAAGTGGCTTGGAGGACGATGCTTCATCATCCATGATGCACTGCAGGACACTGTTGAAACGTGGCTGAATAGGCAGGAAGCATACCTGTTTATCAGGATTTCTGGAATATTTTACTTCTTTCTACCCACTTCGAATTTTGAAAAATCAATATACAGCTTTTCAGGTATTTACGTAAGCCTCAAACATTATATGGATATCTCTGTTAATTTTCGAATTTTGTAAAATACCTCCTTAGTATGTGTCCACGGCGCGGCGTAAGGTGAAGCCCCGCTCAATATTTAATGTCTCAGTTACATACGTTTGGGCTGTGTGTTGATGAGTGTGTGAGTAAGTGAAACAATTAAAAGAAGAAAATTAAGTATATTTTTTTATACACTGAGCGTAATGATAATATTTTTGTGTCTTAAAATACATAAATTGACATTTTTATTTTACGCTTTCATCGAATAAATACAGGAACACAAATATAACACGGGAATAACGCTATTGTTAACCAAAGTTTAAATAACATTGTAATAAGACATAATTTTAGTTCATTCCGAGCCCACACACAAACATTAATAAGCGTAAAACAATAGTACAACTTGTGGCTTTAAAAATATGAAAAGACACAATCCAACATTTTTAATTATGAATTATACTGTTATAATACATAATAATAAAGCGTTAAGATCAAGTTCTCTAAAAAGTTGTTTAAACTGTTAAAACAAAAATATATTGTTTTATTTTGATTAGCTATAGTTCCGTAAAAAGTTTGCAAACCAGCCAAACACATTATCACAATTAAATGCTTTTCTAAACTGTCAGCAACATTTATGCGAGAAAACAAATTGACGTTGCATAAATAATTGCCTTCGGAGAAATTATAGTTACAAGAATTTTAAAGGAATTAATCGTATGAGTAAACAATTTAGGAATTTGGAAACTTAACATTTTAAGGAGGAAATATGGGCGATTAAAATACCTATAATTTATTTTTAAATGATTAGCAGATCTGTCGAAATTAGAGTATAGATGAAAGTGTCGATGTCTGAAACTCATTATTTGAACAACAGTGACAAAATTACACTTACCGAAAAAAAAAAAAAACATTAAATTATACATGTCAAACATTAATACAGTGTTTTTTTAAATAAATAATTAAGCAACCAAATTATCCATCTCCTTTTTAATAAGTAAGTTTCAGTACAATTTGTTTGTACCAACGAACAAATGAAAATTGACTTGTTCTCGTCATCACACGACTATCTCGAACAACAGAATCACCACCGACAAACTCAGGTTCATCACGCAAGTTTCTGTTTCACACCTTGACTTCTGCTGTTATTACATCTCATTGTGAAAAACTTCCAGCTGCAGAGTGTGAATGACATATACGTCTATAAACTAGGTTAAACTTCGTTACAGCGTGGTTAACTTTTCACCTACAAAAATATTCGTTTGTAGAATAGTCTGTGTATGGGAAAAAACTAATGCAAAATTATCAGCGTATCAGAGTATTTTCGATAATGCACAGTTATCAATGTTAGTGCAAAATGTATCCAGTTTATGATGTGTTTTAACGTTGCATTTTACCACGTACTAAGGAGAATACAGAATATTCTATCCTTGCTGTTTCCACAACAAGTTACACTTATAAGATGGAGTATCATTATAGCCAGTGTTATTTGGTGAAAAGAATTTTGTGGCAACTTCTTCCAATGCCTTACGTGCACATCTGCAGCCCTGGTTAGTGGTTATTGGCATAATGTAATAGGGCAGAGGCATGGCTCATTTGACTGTGCCAATAAGAACAACATTACCGCGACAACACACGTCCATGATTTGCGGGTAGAACCCTGAGACACCCAAAGTTATGAACATCCAATCACTGACCTTGAAGCAGAGAAACATATGTCCACATAAGGCATTGAAACCAATTGTTGCAGAATTATTTTCACCAAAAATCATTGACTCTACGTATCACTTAGATCATGAAACATATTATGTTTATAGTTTCGGTTCGTTCGTGCAGTTTTGAGCTTACATCGTCAAATTTCCGAATTTAAGAAGTGTTAGGCTAGTTAATTTATGTAACGATAACCTCAAACGTGGCTAACTTTGACTACAGGAGTAACATTAACCAACTCAAGATATTTGTTTTGGGACAATTTAATAAATACTCATACAGTTAAATATTTAAACCCTTGTTTTATCCGTTCAGATATAGTTTGTCATTTTTTATTTAAATGGCCCAAATTAAATATTTTCTGTTTGTCAATCTTACCCCTGCAGTCAAAGTATCCACATTTGATAGAAGTCAGAGCATGTCAAGCGATTCTCAATAACGGTGCAGGTTTGGAAAATTTAGCTGTACTTCGAAGGGTTTGAGTAGCAATTTTCTTCTTAGAAGAATGATGTTTTGTATAACACTATTAACTATCATTTAGTTGCATGAAACACCGTGCCATACTTCGATTGTAAATAGTGTCCTCATGCAAAAATTATTTTGCAAATATGCACGCTTTTAATTAGATAATGAAGACGCTTCTGTATTATAACGTGACCCATAAAATAGTAAATTTTATAACCAAAATTTCAAAAAGGAACCAAAATTTTTGTCAACTTTTCTACAAGTTACCTTTATTACTGATAAATTCATATTGCTAAGGAACAGTTACTCCAAACAATTAGCAGAGGTTACAATGCATACCCTTAGGTATAAGCTATTTTACTGTTTTGCTAGTATATTTTTTAACGTGAATGACCGAATATATCGTGAATCTATCAAATAGAAGTGCTAAAATTAGATATTCTTCTGTGTGATATAATTTTTCAAAACAAATAGAAATAGTATTGGCTGGTTATCTAGTTCTCTAAAATTGCTTTAAATCTATAACCGGTCAAAATTATATACATTTTTGTTTTACTTGATTCACCTAATTACCCATAAGCAGTTAGGCTCACATTTTTATTAAATTTCTAAATTTGGGATACTTTATAACCTAAACTGCAATTGATTGGCTATTTTAACAACCATGATGTGGGGCTTTGTCTAATCTCTTTCAACTAAGAACATTATGAAATAGTTAAAATAGTAAAATATATGTGATAGTATTAAATGCAATATTTAAAACACATCACTGTCATTTATTATCACACACACACACACCAAACAGACTAGTAAACGAAGCTATATAGCCACTAACACAGGCAGGATAAGCAACTTTTACATAACAAACATCCTACATATTTCAGTAATTTACAAAATGTATACTTACTTAATAACACTATTAAAATTTAAAATATCACTAACCATTTGCGATACATAACCTATAAATATTTAGGGATTCTCTTCCCTTTCTTACTCTCTGACTTAAATTACTGTCACTGTAATTTCTTTTGTGAAGCCATAAGTTTCCCCACCCTGTTTTTACGTCATACAACGACTAGGTATATATTCCGTTTTGGAATTAATTTTTTGTCGTCTTTCTGGATACGTCTTTTTCCTTTCCGGAATTGTATGTATGTGAAATGTTTGTTGACAACAGCTAATAAAGGCTTTTTTGTGTGGGGTTTCTCTGCAACTCGGTATACTCGGTCGCAGTGCCGTATGCCCATAAATAAACTATTCAGTTTATACCACTACACGTTTTTAAAAATTCATGAGTTTACGGTAGGTCAGCCAAATTTTCAAATTTAAACGTGATCGAAATATAACCCGAGTTCAATTCATCCATGTTTGAAATTGTATCTGACAGCTTCTGGATCAACTGCTCACCTATTCTGCTTTCCATCAAGGTAAGTGACGGTTAGCAGACGAAAGCCGCCATTTGGTGCTAAAAAAGAAACGTAAGCAGTGTACATAACAGAAACCACAACTAAATTAATCTGAATACATTGAGTTCAAAATACTGAAGAGATGAGTTTACATGTAATTAACTTGCAGAGAATGCACTGCGAAATATATGTAGTCTTAATTTTGTATTTCCGCCATGTTAAAACCCTGGTCAGCATTACAGGCGTTCTTCAGTTTCTGGTGATCGACAAATCCTGGTCACGTGATTGAGATAACTTACTCTACTACAGCGGGTGAGGCTTCGAAAGCGCCTTAATACGGATTACATAGCGATGTATTCAAGTCTCCGTGGCTTCTGTTCACCGGCAGTTTGTCTTACTACATTCTGCTCTTGTGACAGTAATCAATGCTGAAACTTAGCGCTAGTCAGAGAACATCACAGTTCCTGTTAATCTCACCACACTGCCTATCGCCAAACACACCCTAAGTTAAGGCTATGTCATCATATTTCTATTGCTTTTACGATAATTGTAATTTAGTGACTTCTTACAATTTTTTTAGAAAAAAGTTTTACTGTGTAGTCAATTCTGTCTGTTTCAAAATGTAAACTCGCATAGATTAATCTACTTAGTTTATTAATGAAAATTAATTTAACTAAATAATTGAATATAATCAGCGTGTTTCTGTTTTTAAAAAGTAAGTTAAAGTGTTAAAATAAATTATCCATAAACGTCTAAGATTTTTTTACGATATTTTCTTTCTTCTAGGTAAAAAAAATTTTATAATAAATTTCACAACATTATAAATAGGGGATCATGGCTTTAACAACATGAGTTACGCATTGTGCCACTGAAACCGTCTAATATCGTAACAAATATGTACTTACGTATGCTACGCTATCTTACGTGTGTGAATAGCATTAACTGGCCTCCATTACCTTGCTCATAGCTGAACCCGTCTGAGTCTCGATTAGCTTCAGTTTTTGTGCTTCATCGTGGATTAAATTCAAGTACTCCGTTTACAGCAAGTAGCATTTTGTTATATTCATGAAATATTGCCACTGACTGTGAACAATAACATGAAATCAGCTTAATGTGGATAACTCTGCGAAGAGAATTATGGATAGTGATAAACAATTATGGATAGTGATAACATGGAAGGTTTTGAACTCTGGTGAGGGGTGACACGAGGTGAGTACGGAGCAGTGCTGGAATGAAGAATTTGGGGGAGATATGAGAATCCCGACAAAAATCCGGCTACAAACGGCATTGTCCGGCGCAATTCCCACATACAGGGAAATGAGCCCGCGGACGCCGTATCGCCAACGGCGGCTCCTGTGGTTTCTTCATTGGAACAAGAACATTTTTAATCAAAAGTATATTTTACGATATTAAAACAAACTTAGTTAACATAATCCAGGCAATATATTAATTAATGTCATAAGAAGTATAACGTGGTAATGTATTTAGTGTCCACCAAGGTGTTTGGGTAATCAAATTCCAAATTTAGTCCAGAAATTATGAAACTGAACAACACTGTTGCTTGCTGTAATCATGTCATCTAAGGAGTATGGTTCATACATATTTCTGCAGTTTAAAATCGGGGTGGATCGTGTAGTTCGTCGCATTCACAACGTTCATTAGCAGTTACGTAGTCCCACATCTTACATTTTCTTTCTGTGGTTAAATACACATTACTTCGTTAGCTAAACTCTAAACAGTAATCCTAAAAAGTGAAAGGTAATGAGTTCAGTCCCTGGCTCGCGGTGGCCGAGTGGCTAGAGCACTTGCCTCCCGTCAAGGCGACGCGAAATCGATCCCCGGCGAGGCCAGACCCTGTTTGCCGGACGATTTCGCTGGTCGGCGGGTTTTCTCGGAGATCTCCCGTTTCCCCCGTCCCTCTCACTCCGGCGCTTCTCCATCGTAGGTCCTCAGTTCATGTCTACCTCCGGGATACGCTTATTGCCTACTACGAGCTCCCACTTACAATATCTACATTAGGAGTGCGATATCCTGTCCTTCGCGTATCCTCCTCATACCATATTTACTTACTTTTATGGTAAGCTTTCAGACACTAAATATTAAAATAAAATATAGAACTTTAAAATTTACAAACGCGACACTAAGTTAAACTTTATATAGGTTGTGCGGAAGAAAAGTAAGTAATTGGTCATTTGAATATCCATGTCGATATTCTTGTAAGTAAATTTTGATATAAAAAGTGAGTTGCCTGTACCGCGAAAGTATGGTGTGGAAACCGATTATACTTGTGTGACTCAAACAAAAACAAATATACAGACTGTTGGGACACATTACAGCTCATTCACTTCAGAAAGTCGTGCAACAGCAGCGTTCAACATGTTCGGAGAATTACGTGCTTGCAGGTTTTTGCAGCAGCTAAAAAAAGTTTCACTATCAAATAAAATTGGCGTTTAAACGAATACAGCAACGTTTCCCTCTCGATTTCTCACATTTCTTTGTCACGAAGAATTCGTATTATAGGACTATTAAGTAAAATAAAGATTAATGAAAATCATTACGCTCTAAGCTACGGAGTAAATAGCGATGACAGTTAACAAATAATTGAAAATTTATATAACTAAAGTTAAATATATATCTTGTGAATAAAGGCTATAAAGAAAACACTTCGCTACGCGTCTTGTAGTTTTAAAGATGTATATGTGTGCAGTAGTCAGTTATCTTGTACTTCATGTAAACAACTTTTCACTCATATTCGTTTAGTACTGATTAAAAGATAATTAGCCGAAATGCTGTGGGTTGGTTTTATACTGTAGTTTTTAAAATAGCAATATCTGTAATCAAAAGAGAATCAAAATATGTTTTGCCGTTCTTGTAAAAAGTGTGCCAATGGAAATTTAGTAGCTATGGGAAAAGCATTGGGAAAATTACTTCTATTAATGTGTTAAGTTAAATGACTGGAACTGCGTCACGTGATTTTTTGACATAAATTAAAATTTTAAGTAACGTAATTATTTTTAGCTACAGAATTAATTAATATCAGCGTTGATGACATAAACTAACTTTGTAAATGTTTCATACAAGCAGTTTTCTTTATTAGACTTTATTATTACACGTGCTTTACTTCCTCTTGAAATTAAAACAAAAACCCGATAGATTAGTGTGTAACGAAAAGTATCTGGCGTTAAGACCGTGAAGTTTCTTGGTTAAGTACATGGAAGCTAGCAAATCAGCCAGCGAGGATATTTCTGAGGAAGGTTTAGTAGTCTGGTATCCGAGATTATGGAAGGTTTGGTAATCGGTAGCGAGCGACATTCTGTCGAGGGTTTACAACAATGTGGGAATTTTAACAAAATCTCTACACATAAAACTAGCTGTCCCGTTGTGGCTTCGCCCGCGTGTACTATAGAAAAGAGTAACTTTTAATTACGTTTTAA
Organism: Medauroidea extradentata; assembly: GCA_003012365.1. Lineage (NCBI taxonomy): Eukaryota > Metazoa > Arthropoda > Insecta > Phasmatodea > Phasmatidae > Medauroidea > Medauroidea extradentata. The sequence goes on along the minus strand of PNEQ01036407.1, from coordinate 35,860 downwards.
ATGATGGTGTTACTTTATTCTCTGCATGTCTTTAATTTGCGAATTACCTTAAATTGGTTTGTATATATTTTCGAACGTAAACTTTAAAGAAAAGAGCATGTATCCTGAAATTACTTTTTTTTTTTTTTTTTTTTGTATTTACGTAAGCTTAATGTTATATATAGAGATGTTCCACTCATTCATTCACTCATGAACGCACAGCCCTAACCGTTGGACCTAGAAACATGAAATTTTCAACGTAGCTTCCCCTCACGGCGTAGGCACCCACTAAGAAATGATTTTTTGAAAATCGAAAATTAAAGGAGCGAAAAGGGACAAAACATGTTTTCGCGAAATTCTTGATAACCCTCTAGTCTGATTATATATTGTTAATATTTTTCCTTCTAAACATTGCCTAAGCAAATGCATATTTCATAATTTTTAGATTTTTCGAAATTTGGAAATCAAGGGGGTGAAAAGCCATTAAACGTGCTTTCAATAAATCCTCTATTTATATTAAACAATTTAAGATATCGGGGTTACCCTTGCAGCAGAACGGTGCTCATGTAAATGTATAAAAAGTAGTTTTAAGATTTTTAAAAATTCGTGCTTGAAAGCCGGTAAAAAAAATTTGAAGTGTTTTCAATTAATCATCCGTATCTCCCGAACCATTTGAGATATCGAGGTGGTTTTTGCTTTAAAAAGAAGCTTACGTAAATACAAAAATAAGGAATTTCAGGATACATGCTCTTTTCTTTAAAGTTTGCGTACGTATATATGTATAGAAACCAATTTAAGATAATTCGCAAATTAAATGTATACAGAGGAATATAGTAACACCATCAATTAATACGTAATTAAAAGTTAGTTATTCTTTTCTATATTACAAGCGGGCGAAGCCGCAATGGGACAGCTAGTTCACTACAAACCAATACTGGACAGCTTGTGCAATTCTAGGAGAACACTCCTTGTGCTTCCACCTCAAGCTAACAGATAACGGAATATACATTTTATTAATTAAAGATATGCGCTGCCAATATAACAACGTGCAGATAAAATCTATTATCTCAACGAATACCTATTTTGAGATGCTACAGTCGAACATAAATAACTACAATATAAACAGTAGTACTCAAAACATATAGAAAAGATAACATTCGTGCTAAAAAAAAAAGTAATAAAATTAATTTATTCAATCGTTCCACCTCACGCCGCTAGGTTATTGTTCGCATATTTGCCTTTGTTGTTACATAGCATAGAGCTGTCCGGAATTAGTCTCTACTGTATTTGTTTTAACCTACCAGAATGGTGGTAATAAACTTTTACTGAAATTGTTACTTATATAAACTTTCCTTTTTAAAAAGCAATGAAAAATGTTATTCAGGAAAAAATAGAAAGCTTTATGAAAAAATTTCAACGAACACTTTAATGAACTTCATTATTATAATTAAAGTAATACTGCATTTAAAACTGTACTTTTTTTAACTTGTGTTATAACAGGTACCGTGTGACCTGTTATTCCTGAGAAACCTTTATTATTTATTCCGTTGACATGTCTCGTGGACGTTTCAAGCAAGACTAGTTAAGAACAATGCATCGTTATGATATTTGAAAGAACTGTGCAATGGGAGTGCATGACTGTATTTATTTGCTTGGACATACTCCATTGCGAAGTAAATGACCGTCAAAAGAAAACAAAAATATGACAAAAAAACATAAAATAAGCAATGTATGCTTTAGTCAACAGGATACATACACAACATAAAATTCCAAAAATGGTATCGTGTCAAATAAAACAAGGAACAAACAGATAATAAATAAAATAAGAGAAAAAATCAAATAAGAAACCTGAGTTAACATGCGACACAACGATGAAACGAAACAAAAACACAGTAGATATCAGACACGAAAAGAAATACAACAAACGACACAGCGATGAGACGAAATTTGGTTTCTTTCTCATACGTGAACTTGACTGATGGCCTCAATGAGTTTAGAAAGTTCACAAATTCCTCCAGGGTTTCAGGTCCATGTTGCCAGATAGTAAAAGTGTCGTCTACACAACGAAGCCAGATTTTAGGAGGGCTATTGCTTTTGCTAAGTACTTCCTGCTCAAAGTTCTCCATGAATATGTTCGCCATGAATGGTGAAAGTGAAGAGCCCATCGCCATGCCGTCTGTTTGTTTGTAGAAACTGTCATTGAACTGGAAATATGTTGTGGTGACACAGAGGGTGATCATTTCCATGATGGATGGAATTGGTACGGTTGTTCTGTCCTTTAGATTTGTGTCAGTTTCCAACTTGGCCTTGACAATGTTGAGAGTTTCAGCCACAGGTATATTTGTAAAAAGACTTTGGACATCGAATCTCACTAGGGTGTCGGTGTTTTCTATTTTCAATGTTTTGGCTATGGATATAAAATGACTTAGAGTCTTTGACAAAAGGTTGGTGTCTGCCCAGTGAGAGGTTCAACAATTTTTAGGAGATATTTTGATAGTCTTTGACACGGAGCATTGCAACAGCTGATAATCGGGCGCCGAGGCATGTCGGGTTTATGAATTTTTGGAAGACCATATATGTGGGGCGATCTACTGCTGTGTGGCGTCAGCTCTGATCTTATTTTGTCTGGGATGTGACTTTGATGTTTTTTCAAAGTTTGGTACACGTTTCGTTCTATGCTGGCAGTTGAGTCTTTATCAAGATGCGTGTATTGTTCAGTGGTAATCAGATCTGTGATTTTTTTTGTCACAGTCTGATTTAACTAGTACTACGATATCACAACCCTTGTCTGCTGGGAGGATTACAATGTCAATTGATTGTGATTTTTGATGGCTTTGAGTTCATCAGAAGAGCCAGCTGAATTAATCGCCGTGCGTACAGTCCAGCGAAATTCGTCTTGTTTAGCAGCTGGGAGATTGTATATTGCGCTCTCAACGGATGAAACTATGTCAAGTGCTGGAATGTGTCGTGGAGCAATGCCTTTCTGTAACACACTTTCCTCGCAGTTTGTATCGTAATGCACGACCTTCCATAGCCAAGAAAGAAGCGAGCGGTATAAATTGAGGAGCAAACATTCTAAACCAGACATGTCCAAAATCCCGAAAATGAGTAAAATGCCCTTTCTAAGTAAACAAGATGTGTTAAATACGAGTATGAACTAAGGCTCCATAAAAAAAAACACATGTCTTATTGAAATGGGCGTGTTTATTCTCTGTTAGTGCTCTAAATATTATGTTTATTCACTTTTCTCTACAACTAGATAAGGTGGACATGTCTGGTTTTGAAAGTTTGCTCCTCAATTCATGGAGTGGTATACGAGCTCGGAACTGCAGTTATTATGCATCAAATTACGCACAATACATAGCATAATATAACGTTCAGACGTCTATAAATTATACAAGATGTGTATAATAAGCATGCCACGCGAATCCACAATACCTTACAACCACTGTCCTGACGTCACATTAGGGGCTCAGATTGAAATCTCGAGTAGTAGAAACACGATTTTACGTTTACTCGATGTAACATACATAACATTATACCTGGACGTAGAATGCAAAAGGGGACTAACTCGTGAAGTGTTGTCACAATGTACACCTACAACGTCATCTTACAACATCTTGTCACTAACTTTTCATCTCCAAGTTAGTCCAGGCTTCGCACGGTGTGCTTGTTAAACAGCCGCTCTGAACAGTCTGTATACGCTAATAACATACGAAAACACGGGCCTCGTGAAAACAGACTGCATCAACGCAAATTATCTAAAGTTTCTTATGAGAATACGTGCTCATACGTTATTATTCACACTTAAAATTATAATTAGGAAATGTTCACTGGATACGGCGGATCTTCACGTATTCCCGATGGAGCAGTTTTAACAAATTAAATGAGTAAATAAATATCGCATGGGAATTGTACTGGAGGGCCAGGTTATCGCACAGTGTTTGCAGACGTCCTACTGGGCACACGCAGGTCCCGAAGAGTGATAAGGAATAAGGCTCTGCAATAGAGTGGCGTCGGAATATGGGAGGCGGGGGAAACGGGAGAACGCCGAGAAAACCCGTCCGACAGGCACGGTGCCAACATGCGAAAATAAGGAAACCGGCTGCCATCAGTGGGGACAGAAAATTTTTGTGAATTCAATTATCTGCAAGCTAGAATCAAATATCCTATGCATACTCAAGCCCCGATCATGTGTCCACTAGCTGCTACTCAGTGGAACAGCAGACATCGAACAAATAAACGGGGCTTCAGTATGTATATAACTATGGATTCTAGCAGGCGGGTAATTGTATTTGCGAAATTTTCGTGTCCCTAGGATTTTCAGATATTAAGCATAAATTGTGTACACTCTACGATAGCCTCAGACGATGATATACGTTTCTACGTTCGACGCAATGAAACGGTCTGTCGGCTCCATATCGACTCCTGGGTCTCTTCGCGACCAGGGTGCAACAGGACGTCCAGATACGACCAAGTCCTGATAACCGCAACCTTTACTATCAATCTACTTCATTACATGTTCAAAATAGTACAATCGACCTACGAGTGGGTTTAGTACGACCTAACATTATAACGTTAATGAAACGTGTTTTACTCTGTTTTAACACTAGTCGGATCTGACCGTAATACAATACATATTATAATTGAGTAAATTAATTAGCAATGATCTGACTACTTCCTTCTATGGATTAGTGTCATAAACACAAATTACTTTGGACAAAATTGCGAGCGAATGTTGTCGAACTGTAGAAAACCCACACAATAAAATAAAAGCCAATATTTGCTGTTGTCAACAAGTACAAATCCAGAAATTAATATAAGTAGTATTCAAAAAGTCGGCACAGAAACAAACAAATAGAACAAAAAAAACCAACAATTTATTACGAAATGGAACAATAGTTATACTGACTTAAATCTTTCGTGTTTCTGTTTTATTCTGGGGTTTCTTGCAAATGTGCAACGTTCGCTCGAAATGCCGTATGTCCTCAAAACAAACGGTTCAGTTTATAGTAAACAAAGTTAAATATGTACTAACGAAAGAGGGATTAAAATTATTTTTAATGATCACTAAAAATAATTAAATTATAGTAACATAGAAGATGAGTTAACCTCAAAAAGTGTTCCAACAATAACATATTTCTTACCCTTTCCTTACACTGCCACATGTATTCTACTATGGCATGATTATAAGAAAATACAATTTTTACTTGCCTTTGGTAGAAAAATAACGGTCATTAATTTTACGTAGGTATATAGTTACCTTAATCAGTTTTGTGGCTGCACGTTTAGGGGTCAATTTGCAGGACAATATTTCTCGTAAATTTAATACGATGGATCGGGATCAGTGAATACGTTTTCCCCTTATTCCGAATTGAAAATATTTTATAAATCGTGCATTGTTCGCCGATAATTATAGTGTAAATAGAGTAGTATATTATTTGATTTCTATTCCTGGCAAGATAGTTTTCCAAAAGAACTTACCCTATCGTACAGCCTACATCCTACACGTGTCCTTGCCCCAGACACGCACGCTAACCAGTGTGTTTGTTCCCTGTTATTTCCCCGTGGTTCTCGACCCGTGCTGCTACTGTCACATCGTGGGCGAGATGACTGGTGGCCGGTAATTGTTACTGATGATGACTGGAGGGTTACGAGCTCCGCCCTTGCCGCTCGCTACGCAGGCAGGCCGACAACCTGCGTGGTGCAGTAACTGCTCTTTTGGCCTGGCTGCCGCTCAGGTACTGCATCTCTTCTAGTGTCATCGCCCGCCGAGGTCCTGTCTACTGGCGGCGTCGCGCCACTGTCGCCCGCCCGCACTCACAGTTACTGACGGCGTCAGGCGTATTTGGCACAGCGTGCTGTAGAGGCCATGCTGGGTGCTCTGGTTTCGAGGACTGGAAATTCGGAGCGCTAACGGCGACATAGCGTTGGCTCCACGCATCATCCTGGCCTCCAGGTGCAAGTCTTTCAACTGGCATGCAGTGTTTCTCGCCAATAGATCACCCCTTGACGTATTATTAAAGACACAATGTTCCTAGGAAGACATATTTGAGGCCTGCTAAACTGTTTCAGAATAAACTTCTATCAAACTGCTTTGCTCAGTGGTCTGAGGAGTTGGCTACTTTAATTACACACACTTCTAGTAAGTACGCTTAGAGAGCTACCAGGAAGACAGCAAGACACGTTTCTGGCATTATTTTCATATTATATCTTTTTTTTTAGTGATACTTGAACATCTATACTACTACCGTTTAAGGTTCATTCTTCCTGCAGTAGTTTTGAACAGTCGGGGCAAGAGAACGTATGGGTACCTAGGCTGGTTTTTGTCCACTCTCCAAGTACCTCATCACCCTTATGTGCAAGACTTTCAACTGGCGCGCTGACTTCCCATCAGAAACTCGCTCAACAATACTTTAAGTGGGACCTAGAGTGCAGTTTTATGGCTGGATGATAAAGACAACGGTATTATTCATGTGCGCAGAAGACACTGAAGCTCCCGCATAGCTGATTTAACAACTAAATCTGAATCTGAAAACTCCACCTGCTTCCACCCCCCCTTCTTTTTTCTCTCCTAATGCACATAAGAAATTTAAATGTAATGCCGAAATTTTTCGCACGTATAACGATTTGTAAACGCTACTCTTCAACAGACAACACATAGGCGGGTGTAATGGTTTGTTTTGACCAACATGTCTTCTTTGATGGTCCACTCATCGCTCGGCGACCTACCTTGCTAAGAGGCACACTTACTGCTTTATCCCCTTCTTGAATAACATGCCACTAAGAGGCTCAGGTCACACTGCTGATCTTTTTGCATAGTTCATTTTAGTGTAAAAAGTTACGTTTTAGAATTTATCTAATGGTGTTTTCGTTGTTAAATTTTGTCTTAGTTATTGTCTGCGTTACATTCAAGCTTTTATACTGTGTTTTGTATAACACTGGGAAAATTTGACAGCCACTTATGGGCAATAATTTTTTACAACTTATAAAATATGTCACAACGTAAAATATTTTTAAATCTAAAATTCACCTTAGATGTACCTTTTACCATTGGAACTGCCCATTTTCTCTGGCATTGTGATACATGTCATAAAATATTATCTGTTACTGTCCACAAGTAGCTGTGAAATTGTTCTGAAGTTGTACGAAACAGAGTTTACCTGTTAAATGATAACACATAAGCGTGTTCGAAATAAATATCTCATTTTGACGTAAAGCCTGAGGCACAGTTAAGCCACGCCAATTTCCTTACTAAGCAGAAGTGCTGCGTCACAGACAATTCTTGCCATGTTTACTACTGTCCAATGTTGTAGCATCGCTAACATTGTTCTTCCGTTTCGAAGTGAATATATGTTGGTTATCGTTTAACAGCGACCGTTTTCAGCGCTGGTGAGGGACGATATGTGGTTAAGATGGAATAGCAGTGGAATGAAAGGCGAAGAAAATGGGAGATCCCCAATAAACATGTCGACTAACGACATCATTAAGCATGAATCTGACCTGAGTCAGCCCGGCCTGGAATACCACTTAATTGACTTGGTAAGAGTCGAGCAAATACTGTAAAAGCTAGTAACGGACAGCCCTATTCAAATAACAAAGAGAAGTGTGCAAAAATAACCCAGCGGAATAAGGTGGAAATATCGAACAATTTAATGTTATTACTTTTCTGTTCACAAATTGTTTTCTTATTTGTATGTTTGGCGTAATACTGTCCTTGTCTTAGGAATTTCTTTTCAGGTGAGGCAACGAAAATAGTCCGTTGAGAAAATAAAGCTTTCCTTCGCATTGTTATCATGGCAGTTCAAGTCCGAAATTAATAAATTGTAGTGTGCTGTTATCTGTTGGCTTGAGGTTGAAACACAATCAGTATTGTCCAAGAATTGCACAAGATGTCCAGTTTAGGTTTCTTTTGTATTTGAGTCGAGCGCCATAGCTGCTACGCCAGCCGCTGCCCTTCTACCGTCTTGAAGAAATGACAACACACTGTCAAGAATATGCTTGTATTCCTAAATGCTTTCCTTGTACGTTTCTTCCCCAAGACTTCATAGAGCACGGAAATACGGTATCTATACCTGATCAAAGTAGGAAACTTTCTAGAAGGACAATGTCCGACCGTATGTAGCGTTTGCTGCAGAATGCCGAATGGTGCATATTAAATCAAGAAACTATGGTTTGCACGGCTGTAGCCAATACATTCGTTGTTATCTCACTATTTTATACATGCGCCGTTAACTGTCGTTACTTTAGATAGTTTATATCTTTTCAATGCAATATATTTTTTGTCTTCACATTTTCTAACGTAAAAAAAATTTGCTCGTAAAATTCTAACACAACAAATTGACTGTGTAATTTTCCATTCAAAGTTGTAAATCAATGTGTTCCACTTTCCTCCCCTTGTTCGCCAAGCAATCTAGGTGAGGCACATGTCATTACGACATACCTATTTTACTGAAACACCGACCATTCAGAATCATTTGACGTTATAAATTGAGGAAGTATCACATTATATTTTGTATTTCATTGTGGTATTCTGTTTATCTGGATCAGTTATTAAGTCTAGGTTACGAAATTCTAAGTTAGAATCTCGAAGAAGTGGCAAAAAAGACAAACATGTAAAATTGTCTTTATTTATTTATTTTTTGGTAAAATTAAAGTTCGCCACTCAAAGAAAAACATTCGTGTGTTACGAAACAAACCTTTACTCAATCCAAACTTTTTTTTTTTTTTTTTTTTTTTCGGATTTTGGTATGGAAATTATAAATCGCTGTATGTATGGTTTTCTTGATCTAAATAGATGTCGAGTTAACTGAACTCTTTTGTGGAATCAACAAAGTCATGTCTGACAACAAAATGTTTTGTTCGTTCAAGTGTCGCGTACTTGTTTGGCCGAATACATACGTATATACGGTTGCCTATAAAACAAATGTCTTAGTGAAAAACTGGCAACTGACAAAAGTAACATTTGGTTTATGAAGCAATACAATTATGTGTATTCATGAATCCACTGTTCATTTACAATGAAAACTCTTGTCTTTAAGGTTTTTTGCTAAACAAATTGTTTTCAATATTTTAGAATTTTTCATTTAATTATAGTGTGGTACAAAAAATACATAGTAAAATTATGTATGCTGTAAGTAGAAAATTACTGTAAACAAAAAGGCAAACATTAATATATAAATTCGAAATATTTATTACAATTCAAATTAACTAATGATTGAACGAAATTCCTGAATTAGGCATCTACTCGAAATATAATTTCCTGACATCAGAATGTCATAAAGACATGAAAACATTTCTGTTAGAAATTAGTTGTGGGGTTTTCCCACATTTTAATTCAATTTAATAAAGAATTGAAGGTTTAATTTAGGTCAAAAAATATTTTGCTAATTTGGAAATACTCTGATACTTCCATCAAATTACAATTTATGACATGATACACCAGCCTAGTGAACGGTTTTAAAAGGAAGAGTCCGCTAGAAACAGATAGTAAAGAGAACTTAAAGCTTTGAAACTGGTAGCGTTGTGGACTTCGAATGAAATAATATGAGTTAAGCATTAAATATGTTAAATTTCCATGAAAATAAAATAAGAGAGGAAGGCTGTAAGCCGAAAAGTGTTGTGAATTTTGCAATTCAGGCCTTTCCTATGTGTATCGTGTAGTTATTTCACGTGATTTATATTATTATTGGTAAACACAACTGTGTGAGCAGTATATTTTATTACCACACCATTCTCTGTACTTTGCTGTGCTCATATATAATGTGTGAAAGTCCCCAGCTAACTAGTAGCTATATACTGAATGTGATCTTTGAACGATTCTTGCAATGGGCTCGTATTATGAACATAACAGTATTTTTGGACATACACCATTGCAGGCTAATGTTGCTGTATTGTAGAAAAATCTACAATATAACAAATAATAAAAAAAGAAAGGAAGAAACGACAGTTAGCTGTAGTCAACATACATAAAACATACAGATAATTCCTAACAGGAATTTAGTCACATCCCAGAAGATGAGACAAGGATGAGAACAGATAAAAATAATACTATATTAATTCGTAAGTGGAATATAGTCATATAGTCGACTGGAGAAGGACGACACAAAAAAATACGGACGAAACAATAATAAAAATAAACAACAGAAATGGGGTGTACGATAAAGGTATCACATGGATGAACGACGACGACACAAATAACGAGAGGCACGAATGGACATGAACATAGACAAGACACAACACAGACAAAAACAGGTTAAAAATAGTAGACTTCTCAAGACAACAGATGCGACGTTTTGGGAACTGGTATCTGTTCCCGCCTTCAGGCACAAGTACAGACTGAGGAACTGCAGCACACTGACTGTGACATCTGTATTCTTATATAGGATAAATGCATACATGTAGCAACAAAAGCGGCCATAGAAAGACAGGTCTGGATACAAGAGAAAAAATAGTCGAACGACTGTCATATGTTCCTGAAATAACGGTGGACGCCACAGATCCAGTGGGCTGTATTAACATTATGGTTGTAGTTAAGGGGGGGATATCGGGATATATCTCCCCCCCTCCCCCGAAATTCTATGGAAATGTTAAAATTAAATTGAAACTAATAAAATTTATTAAATTATTAAAGTGGTATATTAATTTTTTGGTTCGCAAAGTTCTTAAGTAACACCATTTTGTACCTAAAAAAACAAACTTTCCGGGGGAGAACCCCCCGACCCCCCTCCCTTATATTAGTGTCATGAATGGGTAATATCCCCCCCTGAAAAAAATTGTTGGGTACGCCCCTGGTCACCTGGGTGAACGTGTTTTGCGAGTTCGAGGCATAGAAGTGCGGAAGTGGTTAGGACGTAACAGCACACGCAACACAACTCACCCTAGCCTCTATAGGCACTAGTCTCTCAACTGGTGTGCTGGCTTTTAGCCAACTACTAACCTCTATGAGTCATCCAGTACTGAACTTATTATTATACGTAGACTAGTTATTCATAAATGATAATATTTACTTTAATTGAAAAACCTCTTTATACACCAGATTGGTACTTTACTCATCAAGTGTTAGAATGACAAAGCTGCTAGTTGAGTTAACTTTTCAGAATAAGTAGCTATAGCCGTCCACGCGAAAAGCAATATTAAGTTTGTCCCTGCCACTAACAGCAACATCACCTGGGCCTATTTATTGTCACACCAAAGTTGATGTTGTGGGGTAGATGTAGACTCTTAAATGTAAGAGGTTAATAGAATGAAAAACGTCTGATTTACCCTGTGCATAACCATTGGTGACGGTGCCCTCAATTACGTATTTTCAAAATATGCACTTGAAGTTTAACGCCATTAGAAAGTTTTGGTGGTAAAAGGTTTCGCGGAAACGTATTTAGTGCCCCAACCTTGAGATTACTGCACAATCCATTTTACACCTTTTCAACGACTACATGCAAATTGCACTAATTCGATCTGCCGTGCAATTTTTGTGTGTCAGAACTGAACGTTCGCAAGCAGCTGTTAACGGAATTCGAGCCCAGAACTTCCCGGAATGTAGATTTGAGCTACAAACAACTGCGTCACGTATATAAAGTCGAAATAATTAATGAAAACAAATTTAATTTAAGATATTGCCCTGGGCTTATAGATGTTGTACAACACCGCGTTTCCATAGGATACTGTAAACTGAAATGCCTGTATAATTTATTTCTCGCTGGTCGTACTTGCTTTTCGGATCGTCTGTCTTGAAAGTTTATAAACGTATTTTTATTCTTAGTAATCAAGTTATCTGAAAAAAGCTACATGTCATTTTCCAAATTCTTACGTAAGCATCACTCTGACGCGAACAACACCTCAATATCTCTACTGGTTAGATAGATATCATGGGTTCATGGAAAATAAATGTTGCGCTTTTTCGCCCTTTTGGGTGTCGAATTTCTAAAATATTTTAATTTCACATCTTAGATATTTGTATAAGTATCCAATTGAAGTGCAAATCACGACGGTAGCCCGTTCAGTCGAATCAAAATCGATCATACATTTAAAAAAACGCATATGACCCCTGCACAGTACTGAGAGTTTGAATTTCCAAAATTATAAAATACCGTTCTGCGATCATTTCTGTAGTTATCATTTTGAAGAAAAAATTAACTGTATATATCGACGGGTTCGATAGATATCGAGGATTTATCTAAAACACATACAGGTCTTTTCACCTCCTGACAGAGTGGATTTTGAAAAACCCTTGAATCACGATTTACAATAGCCACTGGGCTCAAAATATATAAACGATTAATTGAAAACACAATTAACCACTTTTCGCCCATTTTCACCTCCTTAGGTGGTGAATTTCAAAAAAGTTGTAAAATTACTTTTCAGGTATTTGAGTAAGCATCAATCTTAAACAAAAATCACGTCGCTATATAAGAAATCAATGTGGTCCATATATATATATATATATATATCGATTGTAAATCGAAAACACATTTTACCCTCTCTTTACCTCTTTGGGGCTGAATTCTGAAAATTTATTTAAACGGTAGGTATTTACATAAGCATTAATCTAAAGCAAGGAGTACTTCGATATCTCGATTCGTTCGATAGATATAGAGGAATAGTCGTAAACACAATTCACGTATTATCACCCCCTTAATTATCAAATTTCGAAACGTCTTTGAGTCCTGTCATAGACATTTGTATACGTAACCAATTGAAGCAAAAATCACGACGACATTCAATTGTGTTTCAGTGATATAGACGATCAATAAAAAAAATAATAATTTAGCCCCTTATTACTGCTTGGGGGTCGAATTTCAAAAAATCCTTAAACCCATTTTTGGGTATTTACGTAAGCAACATTTTGAAGTGAATACCAACTGTCTATCCTGAATGATTCTATAGATATCGATAGTTAATCGGAAACACGTTTAAGGTATTTTCACCCTCCTAAATGTTGAATTTTGAGAAATACTTAAATTAGCTCTTAAGCATTTTTATGTGTGTCATTTTATTGTAAAATTCACGATGATAGGTCATCGGGTTCGAGCTCAATAGACGTTTCTTCGAAAATACATTTCACCCCTTTTCACCCCCTTAGAGGTCGAATTTCAAAAATATCTTCTTAGTGCTCGCCTACGACATGAGGGGAACCCACACAAAATTTTTCACGATTCTAGGTTCAGTGGTTTGGGCTGCCGTTTGATATGTCAGTCAGTGTTCTCTTTTATAAATAGAGGTTATCGTTTGTTTTCTCGGTTGGTTAAATCAAATACGTTATTACATAACTCATGCGATCACCGTATGTGGAAAACAGTTATAAATTGGATTTACGCAAATTTATTAAGTTTTGATGTTAATTTGTAAGTACGACAAATTTCAGTAATCCTAGTAGAGTTTTGAAACGTTCAATAAGTCGCGGAACACATACTTATTGACTGTCTAATATACATAACTTGGTGGTCTGACAAGTGACTCAGCAAACCCACCTAACCCCTGCGGGTTACTTATCATAAACATCTATTGTATTTTAGCATGTAATTCACCAATAAATGTGAGAAAAGAATAATATAAAAAATACACAGATACAAATGAGTAAAAATGAAAATAGTTCGTGTTCTGACGTTGGTACTAGGTATAAAGTAATTCTGGCCAATTTCACACGTCTTCAGTGAAGATAAGTTACTCCTTTAATGTTGCATTGAAACACTTTTATTATAATGCTCCTTCCGAACGAAAAAAATATTCAGTGTAGAATTTAGAAACGACAGTTAATTGTGTGTAATAAATCTTCTCACTTTTAATGTTTAATACTTAAGAATTAAAAAAAAAAAAAAAAAAAAAGGAGAAATCTCACTACATTTAAATTAGATCGCGTCTTGTATAAAAGGGTGAATCTGAAAACATTTTTGTTGAAACTATATATTTTTAATGATTTTCCATTGACGTCAGTGTCTGGATGCTGGATATGAAGAGTTCTCTTCGATAACGAGGTGATACAGTGTTGTCAGACCTACGATAATTACGGTACACACATATATATTTTTAATTGATTAAAAATTGTAATTGTCGAAATTAATTTTCGATATATTCTGTAATATTGATTTAATGATGTCCCATTATTTCTTGGAGGATACAATTAAAGTATGTGTGAACCTCGTATCATAGTATTTATTATACTCATTCTTCTCTGTCTGACAACTATTACTCGTAACTGAATGAGCTGTTTGTTGGCTGGATTGCTTATAAATGGGAAGTAATCGACAGTTGTCGGTTATAAAGTCCTTTACGAAAGTTTCCCGGAAACATTTGGGAAGATCAAAATAAAAATAGCAGTAAAGGGAATCGTACCTGGGTTGTCCCGAGTGTGACCCCGTTATGTAAGCTTCGTGTTTCCTTGCTCTCGGCGATAAAGTAGCTGTCGTACAGCGCAACATACATATCAAACTCCTTTCACATCCTGCATCACAAATAATTTTGAATTTTTTTAATTCTTAATTCAAAATTTGGTAAAATTTTTATTCTTTTTAATTATTTATTTTTATATGCATATTTGAACGGTGGTTTAGCTTTTATCTTATCTTTCATTACGCACATTCCTAACGAAACATCAAAGAGTGATTGTGAAATATTTGTGTTAATTTAATATTTAAGGCAAGTATCCCTTACCACACGGTAAAATTATTTTCGTTGCTACAAAAAATTTTGTTTAAGTATGGTACACTCTGAAGTACCTTGGTAGCTAAGGTGTTTAGTTTGCAGTAAAATATCTTGGCTTACAACAAAGTAAACACGTAAAACTTAGTTCTCGGTCAACTTTTGTCCTTCAAATTTTATGTGCAAGTGATAGCCGACGTAATGATATTATTAGCATAAACTTTGTGTTAAAAGTACAACTATCAAATAAATTATGTTAACACTAACACATTTTTGTTACTATTACTGTACATTGTCCTTGTACTTTGCGGTAAAGTAACTCTTCAGTAGCTCGTAACTAAACAAACATTTTGTTGTGGCAACGAAAGTGTTTTTACTGTGCATTTAAAATAAGACTACATAACTGATAGTAGCCTACACGTTTGGACCAATAATAAACAAATAATCATAACGTATAAAGTTTTCATAAAGGTACAGTGCCTTTAATTTAATAAACTGTATAAAAATTAATAAATATAACAAACCAGGTCAAACTAATTCTCATGTGAGAATTTCTCGTGCAAGTATGATAACCGAATGAGATCAGGAAATCGAAAATGTCCTATTTTGTGGTACGAGATCCCATATTTCGAGCCGAACGAAGGATTATATGTATAGGAGATTAACTTCATACCGGTACTCGAAATGTGAGTAAATTATAACTTAGATGTGCGAAGAGGAATTTGGCGTGTTATAAATTTGTCAAAACGGGGTAGCAGAAATAATGTAGGCATTCAAAACGTACTATAACATGATTATAAAATATAAAATTAATAATATTTTTTGTGCTGCAGTACTGGATATTAAATATTTAAAGAGGACATGAACTGGTCTCCAGAAAGAAGAGAACTTGGAGTTAAATATTCGACATTATTGTTACGCTATTTCTGTAATGATAGTTCGCGTGAGAGGTTTTGCAAAAGATCGAGTTTGGCATCGTGTGAATTATTCTTAGCTTATAAGTTTGCAAGAGAATGGGCTCGTTGAGAGTAGTATGACGCGCGCCGTCAGTAGCGTGGCCAGCAGCAGGGGTGGGGCAAAGAGTTGTGTCAGTGTTGGTGGCAGTAATTAGGAGAATGGGCTCGTTGAGCGCAGTATGACGCGCGCCGTCAGTAGCGTGGCTAGCAGCAGGGGTGGGGCAAAGAGTTGTGTCAGAGTTGGTGGCAGTAATTAAGAGAATGGGCTCGTTGAGCGCAGTATGACGCGCGCCGTCAGT